>PISX010017249.1:0-43901 GCA_004024625.1 Mellivora capensis | reverse complement strand
ATTTTTCTAGGAATGCATCCATTTCCTCTAGGTTGCTTAACTTATTGGCATATAACTGTTGATAATAGCTTCTGATGATTGTTTCTACTTCCTTGGTGTTAGTTGTGATCTCTCCCTTTTCATTCATAATTTTATTAATTTGAGCTTTCTCTCTTTTCTTTTGGTTTAGTGTGGCCAATGGTTTATCGATCTTATTGATTCTTTCAAAAAACCAGCTTATAGTTTCATTGATACGTTCTACTGTATCTCTAGTTTCTACCTTATTCATCTCTGCTCTAACCTTGATTATTTCCCTTCTTGTGCGTGGAGTTGGTTTAATTTGTTGTTGATTCTCCAGTTCTTTAAGGTGTAGAGAGAGCTGTTGTATTCTGGATTTCTCAATTTTTTTGAGGGAGGCTTGGTGGCTATGTATTTCCCCCTTAGGACCACCTTTGCTGTATCCCATAGGTTTTGGACCAACGTGTCTTCATTCTCATTGGTTTCCATGAATTGTTTAAGTTCTTCTTTGATCTCCTGGTTGATCCAGGCATTCTTAAGCAAGGTGGTCTTTAGCTTCCAGGTGTTTGAATTCCTTCCAACCTTTTCCTTGTGGTTGAGCTCCAGTTTCAAAGCATTGTGATCTGAGAATATGCAGGGAATAATCTCAATCTTTTGGTATTGGTTGAGTCCTGTTTTGTGGCCCAGGATGTGGTCTATTCTGGAAAGGGTTCCATGTGCACTTGAGAAGAATGAGTATTCTGTTGTTTTAGGGTGGAATGTTCATTCCAAGTATATATGGGTACATTGAACAGGCACTTGATTTTTCCTTAAACAGCTTATTACTTTGATATCTTCAATCCCTTTCAAAGATAAATATTGACACTATAGTTGCAGTTTTACCTAAAACCTTAAGGCAAGAATATTATTTCAACCACACATTGCTCAATATACATATGCCTATGACCATTCAAATAGTGATCTTTATTTCTTTCAATTTTATGGTATGCTCATATTCTTTAAAAAATTTTCAGTAACAAATACTTATTCTTTAAATTGTTATTAACTAAATAACAATGATAACTGAAAGTTTCTGAGGATCTACATGTATATATTTTGCACTTCTAATATCTAATTTTCACACAATCCTGAAAGATAGGTATTATCCATATTTTCGAGATAAAGAAACTGAATCTCCAAGAGTTGAAATATTAACCCATGATGACATGGCTAATAAATGGTATAAACAGGATTGCAGTTTATATTATTTTTTCTGACTCTAAAGGTCAATTCTAATCCTAAACATTTTAACTCTTATTTACAAAAATAAAAAAAGAACCTTGTAATCACATTTAATTCTATGCATTATTTTGTCCCCTTGCTATTAGTGTACTTTATGTATCATTAAGAGCTAAATATCAGTTGGTATATTTTAAGCCAACACATGCTGATATACTGTGAAATGTTTAGAAACGAGTTGCTCTGAAACTTAACACTTTATTCCTCTGTCGTTTTTTCCAAGTACAAGGTTATTCTGACATTTACTTTCCATTTTACAAGAAAAGAATTTAAAAAAGCAATTTGCATATTTTCTGATTTACTTGAGAGTTAGAAGATCCCTACTGTTAGTCATTTAGAAAGTAGGTGTACCTATTTGAAATGACACTTTCTCCTTCGTAATACTTTCTGTTGTACATTTTCTGGCATTTCATTAAGGGTGAATTACCTTCTCATTATACATTTTAAGGAATAAAATGAAGATCTGTAATAAGAAGCATGCGCAGGCATGGTTTGAGGGAAAGGCAAAGAAGTTGCACTCTAAAGAGAGTTTTGCCACTACTGAAGAAAGTTAAAGTTTTCACTTAATTTAATTGAGAATTTTAATTTGATATAGTTATCTTATTTTGCATACATCATTACAATTATTATAACATGTAAAATAATTAAGAGTATGTGAATATTATACAAGGTAACTTACTAAATTCTATATGATTTACATTTTACTTCATTTAAAATTTATTAATCTGACCAGATAACAGGGATGAGTTCAGAGAAGAAAGACCATGAGTTAATCAATGACTTACCATGATTATCATCAACTTCTCTTCAATCCTCAGCATCAAATACTGTCTTGCAATTTAACCAGATACAATGCACAATATACTCAATCATTGTGCTTTCTAATCATTTGAGGTTTATAATTGCAAAACAGTAACAAATCGTATTAAAGGATAAATTTTTAAAAATGTGATTCTTTAACCCTATTAAAATAAAGAAAATATCCATGAAGAGATTATATTTTCAATAAACTTTTGAAGAAGAATATTTTTTATAGTCTCTGGGAGAAAGAACAGTAAAGGAAAAATAAAAGACCAATCTAATAATATATCTATCACTCTAATCAATTCTTAAAATAATCCCTGTTAATTTACAAACAGAGATTTTTTAGGTGACTGAAGTAAGTGAATGCATTTTAGGAAGATGAAACAATGAAGATGTAGAAAGGACAAGGTCGTTAGAACTAAAGTAAATTAGACAGAATTAATATAAGAATATTTGGGAATAGTGGTATTAGATAAAGACTGAAAAGGAGCAGACAAATTGAAGGCAAATTGAAGAACTGGAACACGAGTGATGCTCAAGTCGAGTTTACAATTAAGAGTCTTGCCTAAGTTGGTCAAATGTTTGAGAGAGGTCATGTCACATGTAAAGAACGTATCAAATTTGACTTAAATTAAGATGTGATTGACAATGTTTCAAAGCAAACTATAATGATAAGAGGAAAAAATATTCAGAGGGATAATGAATAAATGGGAGGTTTAAAAAAGAAAGTTCTAGATACTGTTATATTAAGGGGTCTAGTATTGAAGAGAAAGAAGAAAAGTAGAGTAGGTACATATTAAAGAAGAGTCAAAGGTAGTAGTTTTTGTTTGCTTGTTGTTGTTTTTTTCCCAAATAGGTGAAACGAGTGCATTTTTTAAATGGAAAGGACTTTTAAATAATTGGAGGGTGAGACAAACCATGAGAGACTGTGGGCTCTGAGAAACAAACTGAGGGTTTTGGAGGGGGGATGGAGGGTTGGGTGAGCCTGGTGGTGGGTATTACGGAGGGCACATATTTCATGGAGCACTGCGTGTAGTGCATAAACAATGAATTTTGGAACACTGAAAATAAAATAAACTTAAAATTAAATTTAAAAAAATGAAAAATAATGATTTTATAAATAAATAGATGATTTTAAATAATCAAGGTCTAGGGAGTAGGTAGGCTCTAAGGAAGATGAGAGAAAGGGCATACTGGATTAGAGAAAGCACTGAAGATAAGATGGAATGGCATCAAGAATACAGGTGCAGGAAGACTTGATGCCTGGGGCAAAAGTGACAATTGTAATTAAAAATAATTCTAACACATGATATGCCTGGGTGGCTCAGCCAGTTAAGCGTCTGCCTTCAGCTCAGGTCATGATCGCGGGTCCTGGGATTGAGTCCTGCACTGGGCACCTTGAGCAGTGAAAAGCCCATTTCTCCCTCTGCCTGCTGCTCCCCCTGCTTGTGCTCTCTCCCTCTCCTCGTTTGTTAGAAACAAATAAATAAAATCTTAGAAAGGAAGGAAGGAAGGACGGACGGAAGGAAGGAAGGATACTATCAACACCTATATGGATAATTAACAGGAAGCTGAAAGAAACATATGAGGATAATCAGATTTGTTTTAGGAAATAACATTAATTTAACAAAAATAATTCTTTGGCACTGTGTAGTGGACTGAAAGAAGATAAATCCTTGCAAGATGGTAAATCTGGCAGAAGGCTGTTAGCTAGACATCATCTTTGACACCTCTGAAAGAGCTGACATCTCTTTCACTGTTACTCATCTCAGTAGAAAATGTAATTGTACTTATTCTAAGAAAATTTTTGATTTTTGAGAATGTGACAAATTGTACATGTTTTATAAGTATCTGAGACATTTACTTGGTAAACAATAAGGTCCTTTATATCAATTATATATAAGAGGCGAAATGAGTCACTTATCACAGAAAATTACTCTGAATCATCATTTAAGGATAAATGTCTCTCATAAAAACTTTTAAAAAGGGTAAGTATCTCATTGAGTTATTTAAATAGATCTCTGAAAAGCTGAATTCTTCATAATACCTCATTATGTTTTGGTTTCTCTTCAAATAAGTTCTTGTGTTAAATTTTCTCTAAAAATAGTAATTTTTGTAGAGATGCCTACATCTAATTTCTCATTATTTCTTTCATTTTTGCTATATTGTATGTTGAATTCACATTTCACATTTTTCAGAGTTATCTATGTATCCTTAAAAAAAACCAACAAGACATTTTGATATACTCTTCAACCATATTGAAGAGAAGGAAATAAAACAATCCCTAAAGAAATTGGTATACCTCTATAGCATAGATCAAATTCCAATCAGCTCCTTATATTTTGAAATGCTCTGCTTGGTACTTGAGTTTAGATTAAATATAAAAACTTGAATAGAAATGTCCTATTTAAAAGAAAAAAAGATACTAACATTTTTCTAACTGGATCTTCATGACAGAAAATGGAATAGAGAAATCGATTTCATAAGATTGCATAGTTTGTAACAATCATTGCATTCTAGAATCAGACTTGAACCCCTTATGTGACAGAAAGTGACAAAGTCATTGCTGTAAAGGAAATTTTTCTCATAATCGCTATTAAACATTATAATGCCATTCGATAGACAAGTTTACGCTCAGGAAAATTGTTTTAAAAATATATGACTATATGTTCTTGGGTATAAAGGATGAGATTTAAAAATCATTATATAGAAATACAGAAAATGAGTTGAAAATTATGATCTGAGTTTTTGGATTGTCAGAGAAACCCTTCACAAAGTGGCTCAAATTGAACTGAGATCCACAAAGCCTGGGATTTGATGAGGTGGAAATTAGGAGTTAGAAAAAGAGGGGGAAGGGAAAGGAACATAAGCACAGAATCAGGAGAATGTAAGGTGACCTAACACACGGATGTGGATGTGTACTAACTACACACACATGACACTTGAGGGTGATGTTAAGCTGCATTTGACTAATAAAAATCTAGAATCCTATCTCCATCCTTTATGCTTCTCATTTGAAAAGGCTTGACCTGACCTTGTCTCTATCTCCAAAGCCATGTCTACCTGAGATCTTTCCAGCTATAGATCAACTACTTCCAGCAAAAGAGAACTCACAGGACTCCTTCCCATGGAGACCCAGACAGCTTCAAGAGTAGTACTTCAACAAATAATTTCCTTTTATAAAAAGTATAAATGTACAAAGTGTTAATGGGTAAACATTTTTTTTCCCTAGGAAAAATGAGAATTTGTGCATTTAATTAAAATCTTTCAAGATTTCATTCTGCTTTTTCTCCAATCTGGTATAGTCTGCATTAAATACTGATAAGATAAAACAGGGCATATATAAAGAAATAAAACCACTAATCAGTTTGGTCAGATCAAGAGAAATTTACCATTAGAACAATCAATTTCACAAAACTCACTCATATTGATGATTGGTTGAAGGTGTTGAACTCTGCCAATTAAATCCCAGACACTTAGATGGCCTGAGTATTCTGTTAAGGAATTATAATTAGCATTGTAAATATTACTTAGAGAAATTTGTGAGAATGGACAGTATGCATGTATGTGTGCATTGATCATTATCTTTTTTTATCTATCTATCTGTCATCTTTCCATCATTAATGCCACCCTTTCTCCTCTTCTCCTCCTTACTTCCTAGTCTGAGTTGTTGGTAACTCATTAAATTGGGTTTCAATCTATTTTTTCCCCTGGAACAAATAGTCATAACCCTTATCCAGTTCTTGTAAGGGTTTTCCAACAAGGCTAAAAATTACTGTTTGAGTGTTATTAAAGACATAAAAGCGAGTGATAGTAGCTAGGAGAAAATATGCCATTCTGTTTGCTGAACCAATTAAAATGATGATTAGAAAATAAGGTATGTATTCTCATCACATAAGAAAAATAGGATAATTATTTATAAATGTAAAATGATTTATTCTATGCGTTAAGATAACTCATCAAAACAAACATCATCGGTGTTTCTTAATCAAAACTGACAGTGAAAGAAAAAAAAAAGCAAAGAAGTAAACTTTCTCTTGGCAAATGGCAAAATGATTTCGAACTCCTGTTAGATGTTATCTTTGTGGTTGTTCTTTGGAGCTGAAGCATGAAAGACAGCATTATCCAGCTATTTACAGAAATGCAGCTGCCCTGGATACACTATTAGGGTCATTTTGAAAAGAGATCATTTCCATCAGGATTGGCTCTGACTAGGTCTCCCCCTATTCTCAAATCAGATTGACTCTCCCCTTAGAAAGCAAAGCTTTTTAACCTTGTTGATCTCATCCCCAGAGCTAAAGATCAACCAGTACTAATAAAAGAGGATTCGCAGAAGCACTTCCCCATAGAGATTCAGGCAGCTTCAAGAGTAGTACTTCAAGCAAGTAATTTACTTTTATAAACAGTATAAATAAAACAGAAATAGGAAGAAGTTCACAGACTTACATCATTTTGCTTTTTTACAGCACTCTGGATATTTCATTTTATATTATGCAGGAGGTCTGCAAGCTGTTACAGTTGCTTAACTATGGGAGGTCTCCAGGCTGTTCAGGTGTAATTCAGATAAATCAAGTATTACTCCCCATTGGAGGCTTTATATAAGATATAGCCTCAAGGTGGTACTTTGCTATCTGAATAATTATAAATTGGTAGCTGTTTATGGGACATCTATTTTAAAAAGATTAAAATACTAATGATTTCTTAATAAATATCATGTTAATATTGACCAAAAAACTGCATTCTTTGTGTAATTATCTACATCAGTACTTCCCAAGTGCATTTCAACAATTTATTGAACGACTTCAGTGAGCCCTTAATATGCTAATGTATATTTAAATCTTCAAGTAAGATAGCATATAGTGTCTCCTAAACTCATTGAGGACAAATTATATATAATATATAATATATAATAATTCACACATTATATATATATATTCACGCATTTATACATAACTCATAAAGTATCTCTCAGGACTTACATTAATGCACTAAAATTTTAGGAAACACTCATCTCCTTTATATTATTCAGGAATTCATGCAACATAATTTCTTTCAAGTACAATTGAAGAGAGGCAAAGAAACGTCCACTCACTTACCTCCTCTCTGACATATTGTTGATTGAATTCTGACTCAAACAAGATCCAAGTTGAGAATCCTTCTTTTTTTTTTTAAGATTTTATTTATTTATTTGACAGACAGAGATCACAAGTAGGCAGAGAGAGAGAGAGAGAGAGGAGGAAGCAGGCTCCCTGCCTAGCAGAGAGCCTGATGCGGGACTCGATCCTAGGACTCTGGGATCATGACCTGAGCTGAAGGCAGAGGCTTAACCCACTGAGCCACCCAGGCACCCTGAGCATCCTTCTTATAATATTTTGCCTTTGGGGAATTATTGCAGCTCCCAAGAATGCTCTCTGGAGTGGAAGATACAACTAAAACTTCCAATCATTACTAAGTCCTCCAACAGAAATTATCATTGATTTAGTCTCCTTTTTTAAAAAAATTCCAGAGCCTCATGTTATGTAAATGCTTAATTATGCTGTTATACCAGTGCAATCATATGATGTTAAATGTTCAAATCTAGATTGAAAGAAATTCAACAAAATAAATAGCTATTTCCAAAAACATGTACTTTTATACCAAGTAATGAAAAATGCTGATAAATTAACTGAGTGTTGCAGTATTAATCAGAATAATCAGAATCTTTGTCAGTATATAGACATCTTTAAAACTCTATTAGTTGTCAATTTACCTCATTCCTTTCTTTAGCACAAGTTATTTAAATATCTTTATCTGATACATGACAAATCCTATCCATAGAGCTTTCATAACATTGAGTTCAATGGAATGTGTGTTATTTTCTAGCAGTCTAACATAATACCAACATTTTAGAGTTAGGTATAGGGATGGCTGGGTGGCTCCGTCAGTAAAACATCAGACTCTTTGTTTAGACTCAGGTCGTCATCTCAGAGTCTTGAGATCAAGCCCCACTAGAGACTCTGAGCTCAGCTCAGAGTCTGGGTGGGATCCTCTCTGCCTCTCCCGTGGCTCCTCCCCTGCTTTCTCTCTCTCTCAAAAATACATAAATAAGCAAAATCTTTAAAAAAATGAAACGTGTGTTCTAAATGGATATATTAATATCAAATTATATCTCAAATGATTCTAATCCTTTTTATCTTCTAGTAATTTGTTCCCTTCTATTAGAACTTCCATTGGAAGTATCAAGCCAAAGCAAAATTTTGCATTTTCACTACACAATTCAATGTAGACTGAAAATAACTTCAGTCATATGAAAGAAGTAGGTGATTGGTTGGTTTACACGAATTAACTTGCACTTTGCATTAGCATATATATCACATATCTATTAAATGCCAGAATAGATGGAGAAGAGCTTGGTGAACTTAAGAAAAAATGGTAATAGACATGGCCCAGATGGCAAACCTCAGTTTTGAACACTAGTTCACATTCAAAATGACTTTAACAAACTTCTTTGAGGCAAGATTTGGATTAGTTCTTTGTGACCTAACATATGGTTAAATCTTTGTCATAATTTGATAAGCCTTTAATTACCTCTGCAGAAACATTAACTGAAAATATCACCACACCTGGATAGTTATTCTTTCTCAACATCGAGAAGATAGCTTATGGCATTTAAACCTTTCAGCTCACAACATCAAATTTATATTGACATACCTATAATTTTATGATGAATCTAGATACAGAATACAATTTTATCATGCTTAATAAATCATTTCTTTTTGATTGTTTAAAAATGATAGGTAGTTTAATTTTGCAAAGAAACTGATGCCAGGTGCCAAAAACAGGTGTGATACAGTGGTTTAAATGTAAGCTAAGAGATAAAAAATGTGAAATGCCCATACTTGATGAGACTTTTTTTTAAAGTGTAAATGTCTTCATTTTATCTAAAAACCTCAATTCCAAAAATAAGGCACCCATAATGTTTTATATTCCTAAAATAATGTCCAATGCATAATAACTCATTGTATTTTCATATATGTTATCCATCATATATATTAATATATTTTAGAATAATATACAGTATGTAACACATTGTATTTTGAGTTCAGAAAAATTTCCTGTTTTTATAGAAATGTAATTATATATTGAAACTCTGTCAATAAAATCAAAGTCACACTGATTTCTGCTTACTCCAATCAGTATGAATCTGGTCGATATAAATAGGCTGACTACATGAAGTAATTCACCCATGTAATTTCACGTTTCACAACTTGACAACTTACTGAAGATACAGATACTTATAAAACTCAGCATTTTATTTTATTTTTTAAAATATTTTATTTATTTATTTGACAGACAGAGATCATAAGTAGGCAGAGAGGCTGGCAGAGAGAGGAGGAAGAAGGCTTCCTGTTGAGCATAGAGCCTGAGGCAGGGCTCGATCCCAGGACCCTGGGATCATGACCTGAGCTGAAGGCAGAGGCTTTAACCCACTGAGCCACCCAGGCACCCCTAAAACTCAGCATTTTAAAAACTGCTTTAAAATTGCTTCTAAGGGGCGTCTGGCTGGTTCAGTCTGTAGAGCATGTGATTCTTGCTGTGTGGGTCATGAGTTCAAACTCCACAATGAGGGTAGGGATTACCAAAAGAAAGAATAAGAAAGAGAAAGAAAGAGAGAAAGGGAGAAAGAAAGGAAGTTGCTTCTGATTTTTTTACAAAATGATATTCTATTGTAATCATGTTGTGATAAGAGCCATAATGATCTCATATCTTTCAGAATATGAATGGGAGCAATGAAAGTTAATCTCCAGCAAGACTGCTGTGATAGAGTTAATGCTTTACTTTAAATTTGCTAAAAATACCATTTATTCCATCTTGGAAGTTCAATGTGGTGAAATGAACTAAACTAAAGCACAAATTGCTTGCAAATTTTCCTTCCTTTTTTTTTTTTTATTCATGACAGCATGCATTCTCTCGTGAATCTATTTTAATTTGAAACAACTTTATTTTTTAAAAATTTACAATACGTATTTAACCTTTTGTCTACTGTATGTCAGGTAAAACGGTTGCCCTGTATAAAACTAACAGCTTTCTTAACAATATTGTGTAATGAGATTGATCTCAGTTGCCCTGAAGCCAACATCTTTGGATTCTTTATTCATCAACATCTATTCAGTGTAGTCAGGTGAAGAGAACACGCTGAATGGTAAAGAAAACTTCTTGTAAATAAGATTGACATATATAACATATCTTTATGAAATGGAAGCTGAAATCTAAAACACCTTCTGTTTTTGAAGGGAAGGCATTCATACCAAGGGGAAGGAATTCTTTTCTCCTAAAATATATACACAGACAAATATTCAGGCTTATATTTGGGGATTCTTACATAGTCAAATCTTGAGATTCTACAGTTGTTGAGGAAATTATCCACATGGGAGCTCTAAAGCATAGGTTTGTTTTCCAAAAAGATGTAAGAAACAACAGAACTGCTGACAGAGTAGAATACTGTTATCCTAACAGTTAGCTTGGGGCCTCAAGAGTGGGCAGGACACCCTCTCACTGCAGTTCCTCACACCGGGCAAACCACAGAGCTGCCATTTCATGAGTGACAGGATGAGTTTATAAATAATTACAGAAAGTGAACTCTTGATGTAAGTACTTTTTAAATAAATTTTAGGGTTAGAAACATAACATATTAGCTATTGGTATAATGGTACAATGAAATAAATCCATCTGCTAGATTTCTTTTTAGTAGTAGTCTGTGATCTTAATCAAGCTCATCTATTGAGGACAGGTGCTCATACTTAATAAAATCTTTGGTGAAAAATATATTCCTTAAGATGAGTTTTGCAAATAATCCCTGTTTACATTTATTACTTTAAATTACTCTAATGGAATTCATTGATTTTAGCAACCACTATGTACAGAGTCCTAGGATTCAAGGAGCAGAATCTGACTTTCTGAACCACAGAAGTGTCCTGATTTTCCCTCATGTTGTTCTGCCATCCACTTTGTCTCTTGGTAAGAGTTATTCCCCACAAGCCAGGCCACTTTGGTTGATTTTGGTAAACTGCTATTCTCATCAGGACAGAAGGATTCACCACTGTCATCAATGTTTACTTGGACATTTTCTGAAGTCCTCAGTCACTGCTGGAGTAACAGAAACCTAATGTGTCATTAAAAGAAATTTTACAATTTTTGATGAAAGAAAATACAGGAGGTTTGCTTACTACACTTCATACATATAACCATAACTGTAATTTACTATGTACAAGTTCAAATATGTCATTATATATAACTAGAATTTCAATAACTAGAAATTCCCATAGGTCGGGGTGTCTGTGTGTATGTATGTGTGTGCTTGCACAAACTTAAATTTCCAAAAAGTTGAAGGAGTATGAGTATCTCTCAAATTCTTATTAATTTTTTTTCCTTTAATGAAGTATTATTTTTTAAAAATGTTGAAAAATGCTTGCTTGAGTAAGTGATTTTGAGAAGGTGGGATAGACCATAGTACTCTTCTACCTGTTGGTTCATGAAGCTCAGAGCTGGGATATTGTGGGAATATTTCACAGGCAATTTAAAATGATATGCTGCTGCTGCCATAGGAAGGAATCCACAAAAACAAACAAAAAAATTAACTGTCACTTCTGTTGTAATAACTACTGCTAGCACCTCCGAAATACTTTACATTCATTGCTTAAATGTCAATGTCACTAAGAAAATAGTCCTTCATACTTGACATCTGGTTAATATATTGACATGATTCCAAATACATGTATTCCCCAGTGGAGAATCCTCCACAATGGTAAAACTAGAAAATTCTTGGTGTTGAGCGTTATTACCCCTTTATTTCTTGTGTAGCAAAATATGTATTATGTCCCCGAGTTAATGCTTATGGTAATATTCTGCTACTAAATACATATGAAATATTTAACCAGGGATATAATTTACTTTGCTATTTTGCATAGTGGTCTCATATTTGCATATCTTTTGCCCATAAAAGCAAAGTGAAGCAAACTACTGAGCAGTTATCTGATTTGTTCATTCACTCAAAACAGAAAGGAAAGCTACATCATTTCTATAAAATAAATCGGGCATATTCAATTACATAACAAGATGGTTTTGATTATCCAACGAGATTATTGATTTTGTCTGTTAGAAGCAGTACTTGTCCAAAAGTTTCTTCTTTGACATTTTTACATATATATTTTTAATCTCTTTAACAATTTTATATTTTTAATCTCTATCACTATTTATATAATAAAACATATTTTCCTATCCTTGTATCTTATAGTCAGATAAATGTTGACTGTGCCGTAGATGGTAATATTTTACTAGAGAAGACTGTAGCACTTTAAAGCTACAATTTGCTCTGTTTTGTATATGTACATTGTGTGTGTACATGTATGTATATATAACCTTCCATATGTATTTCTTTTTATCATAGGTTTATTAAATAAATTCTATGTTCACAGACTATGATAATTATATGCTTTTTTGAAATTAAGAGTGAAGTACAAACTTAGCAATTATTTTCAGATATTTCTACAGTTTTTTACAGCCATAGTTCTATAATTTTATACTAATCTGTTATAAAATTTGATGTTTTTCTTTTTGCTTACCCTGTGGATCCACTAAACTAGTTTTGTACAAGTGGCAGCAAACCATAAAGGGCATTCAGTTTAAGTACTTCCTCTCTGAGCATACCTCCAGCACCATCTGCTACGAGCCCCACTTCCCAGAGCCTCCTTCTTCACTGTCAAGAAATTTCATAGTTTTGGAACCAAAGTATCCATAGCTCCCAAGCAACACTTAAGAGAATTTTTCCTTTAATTACTCTTGTAGCGTTTCATCTCCTTTTTGTTGTACTTCGCCACTTTTCCCATTTAAGCAACTTCTTCACAATTCAAAGTTGTTTTTAAAGTATAAGAAAGTTCTTATTCCATGTTTTATAAAAAAGCTGTTTTTTTTTTTTTCAATGAAACCAGCGATACCAGACAAAAAAGAAAGGTGAATCAAGGAAATCTGTATGAAGAAAGAAGTCACCTTGAAGGAGAATGAGTATGAGTCAAATGAACTACAGGATCCAGTTTGACCCCCAAATCACTCTGCATTCTTAAAAGGCCAGTGCATTTTTTATTTTTAACCCTTCCAGGAAGGTATTTTCTGAAAATCTCCCATTATGGCCAGACCATAGTAATGTCCTCACCCCAATGATGGAAATGACCATCTCAATTATTTTGTCTCGTGATTTTGAACTCAGATTACATTATATTTAGTATTCAGTCAGTAGTCAGCCACACTAGCAACTAAGTGTATTAACTATAGATCCTATTTTACATTTGGAGATAAATTTACTAATATTCTTTCTATCTTCCTTTTATTCTTCCCCTTATCTAGTCAGCTATTAAGTCCTATTGATATGGGCCCTCTAACAAACTAATCTTTTAAATCTCATCCATACATTCTCCACCTCCATAAAACCATATATTATATTTATATATGAACATAAACCGCACAGTGCGTGCTCTGATATATTTCCCATTTGATGCTAACATAAAATAGTTAGAAAGGTAATCTCAATATGGAAGGTAGTGTAAGTAATTTGGCTGATAGCATATTGACTGATCACATTTCAAACACAGGCCTTCAGATTCTAATTAAAATGTTTTTGTTTTTAATTCTCTAAGTTTCTAACTATCATCACTTAACATATTTGCCTCTGAATGATTTGTCTTTGAATGAAATTTCATATTTCACTTTGATCATACCATAGACATGGTCAATTCCTTCAGTGGGAACTCATTGAATGTAGTTTAAAAGAAAGATTCCCCAGGCATTAAGGTTTTTCATAATTTGGTCCAAACTTGCTTTAATATGTGTCCTTTCAACACTACTCTATACAAACCAAATAATATCTTTATAGTTAGCACTTCAACTACTTCAAAAATAATTTGAGACTTAGATTAAAGGACTAGTTAAAGACAATCTCCTAAAACCTTTGAAATGATCTCTTCAAACATGATTTAAATAGTTTGATTTTGAAGTGCATCTCAATCTTTCTTCATGCTGAACATACTTTTATTCTCTCTTTCCAAATAGTAGATTTAAACCTCGTGCATTGATTTTATTTTATTTTTAAAATTTCGTACATTTGCCAAGAGTTTTCTTTTGCAGTATGGTTTCTTTTTATCTTCTGTTCATCTTTTAAGAGAAAGGCAATATCCTACCTCTTCTATGACATATCCCCTCTCTATAGTTCTCTGCACTGTACAATATAGTCTATTCCTCCATTTATCTGATAATTTCATTAATAATTGTAGGATTTATAGCACATTTTATAAAAAAATCACATGCCATAAAGTCGACAAAAACATCAAGTATTATAATCACTGAGTCCACATCTATTAAATGTTTTGAGCTACGGTGATTTCAGTCAATATTACACTTTAAGAAAAACGTGGTCCAGGACTCCATTCATTATAGAGGCTATATCCTAACCTGCTCAGATGACCTCTGTGAAGTGTCTTCCAGGTTTCTGATCTTAGTTTACTTTAGCTCTTCCAGAATAGTGATAATCAAATGCATTGTTTGTTTTGTTTTGTTTCAATATTTTATTTACTTGAGAAAGAGAGAAAGTGAGCAAGAGAGAGAGAAAGAAGGAACTGGGGAGAGGCAGAGAGAGAAGCAGACTCTCCGATGAACAGGGGACCCAATGCGGGGCTCTATCCAGGGATTCCAGGATAATGACCTGAGCCTAAGGCAGCTGCTTAACTGACTGAGCCACCCAGGCATCCCTAACTGTATTTTTTGTTCTCAGACTTTACCCCTTCAATTTCTTGTCTCTTGAAAGTTTATTGAAAATTTACAATCTTGAATTTCAGAGCAAACTATGGATAAAAACCAAGTTATTTTCTAAATTCTGAGACATGAGCAACTAATAATGCTTTTTAACATATATTTTCCTCAAAAATCTATTACCTTAAGAAATAGGGATATTATGCTGAAATTTCTTGATTATTTCACTGGGAGTTATTAAAAATATCTTCCTGTTTTTTGGGTTTCTTATTTGTTTGTTTTTGTTTTTTTTTACATACAAGTTATTATCCTCATGTCCTTTGACATTTTTTTTGGCCAGATTCATGTGCTGGGATGATTGTTATTTCAAAAACATTGCATAAAGTCATTTTATGTATTCAGAAGTTGTATAATTGCTTCATAATGTTTAAAACTTCATCTGTTTAGCTGGGTGGAGGGTTAGATATATAGTAATGTATTTATTAATACACTATTTGGTTTCTAATTTTGCATTCAAGCTCAATTTTCACAGTCTACAAATTAGTGGTAAGCGTCACCAGGACTAAGCACAAAGAATCTGATAAAGCTTTATAAGATAGTTTAAGGCATCATAATTGCCATAACATTTTTCAGTTTGACCACTTAAAGATACATAATTGCCATAATATTTTTTATCTTGACTATTATGATTATCTTGACACAAAACCAAGAGCTATGATTATCATAAAACATTAAATATATT
The DNA here is from genome assembly GCA_004024625.1 of Mellivora capensis. Classification (NCBI taxonomy): domain Eukaryota; kingdom Metazoa; phylum Chordata; class Mammalia; order Carnivora; family Mustelidae; genus Mellivora; species Mellivora capensis. The sequence continues at coordinate 28,303 of PISX010017249.1, read as the reverse complement.
ATTATATACACCAAGTAATGGCTACCATATTATAATATATAATATCAAGAAATAAGTAAATTCATTGTTGAAAATGCTATATAATTAGGCAGTTAATATATCCTGAATCTTTGTAAGGTAAAAATATAAATAATAAGAATTTTATGACATATACAAATATGCCAGGGAGGTGTTTGTATTGTTTTTGTAATGTATTCACACATCACAGATTACTATCTCTCAAGCTCATCTTAAAATAAACTTAAAATAGATAATTTATCTTATCACTTTGGGTTTATATTCAATAAATATTTGAAGCACTTATTTGTGCAAAGCATTACTGAATATATAGCTTCAGCAAGTTCAAGATTTCTTAAATAAGTCTGTGTAAATCTCTGGCACACATGCGTGAGGTGAATTTGAGGACTAATCTACTGGTCCCATTTTCCTGAAAAGGAACATTTCAATAATATTCCAACATTTTTAATAATTCTGTCAAAATTATAAGTGGATATGTGCTGAAAGGGTAAAATAAAATATATGATAGTTATAGTCTTAAAATATTTACTGTGGACACTAAATGAGCGAGCACATTTTGATCAAACCATTTGATTTTGATGTTGTGTTTATTACATTTTCTTTGTCTCAAGTAAAGAAAAAAAATCAGGATAATTTAAAGAATCACAGTATTGAAATATAATTATTCCGGAAACAAAAAATAAAATTAGGGTAAACTAAAATCACTAATTTGTAAATTATATGAATCAGTTCATAATATCTGGTACTACAAAATATATATCTTTTGAGCTGAAAAATAAGCTGAATATGAGCTTACTGGTTTCCAGAACCAATCTAGAAAATCTAGGAAATTTCCAGAACCAATCTAGAAAATAGAATGTTATATGTTGACAATACCTGACACTAACAAGTAATCACAATTTTCTCAGGAAGACCGTGCTTTTTCTAATACTGACCTTTGAGAGAAATGTCCTCCATAAATCTTCCAAACCAAAATATACTTACACTGGATGATATCTTGAATAACAATTCTAAAGGCAGATGTAGTTTTTAGTTTTATGGATATTTTAATGGCTCTGCATCAGAAAAATGATGCCTATTATTTTTTTAAAAACTGGATTTAAAATGGTTCAGATCTGAAAAAGATGCAAAAAATAACATAGTTAATAATATAATTCTTTGGTCTAGTGAGGTTACACAATAAAAATAAGACAATTGCAGGAATAAATGAATTACATATTCCTCAGTTAATCTTTTATGAGTATTACTTATCATACCTGAAATTATATTATGATTCATACAGTTCTAGGTTATTTTCCCTTGAAAGAACCTACAGTAAGGCATAGATATCATGTGAGTAGCTTGGAGAATATCCACATATATCAAAGATCAGTTGAAGTAAGTTAACATTCTCTTGAAAATTAAGGTGTATTAAATTCAATTAAAATAGATTGTTGTATAATATGTGCTAAGTTAAAAATACATATAGTTCATTTATACATTTCAGTAGGACCTGGTGAAAATATATTATCTTATGAATATTATATAATCCATGAGACTATTCAAATGATTTGTATCTAAGATAAAGAATAATATACCATTTTTTTTTATTTCTTTTCAGCGTAACAGAGTTCATAGTTTTATATACAATATACAATTTTAATGACAACCAATTTGGTTGTTAGCTTAAGGTTGACAGGAAGTCAAGCATTTTTTGTCAACCATAAAAGTTCATTATCTCTGGAAAGCAGATATTTCATTTTCTGTTGTCTTTTTTTAATAAGATGGAATAAAGGAAAGAGGAAAAGAAAATATTTCTTCTCTTCTAAAAGATGCAATTTTTGATTCCTTTGATAAGCCTAAGATATTTCACTTAAATGATTATTTTGAAACTAAACATACTCTTACCATGCAATTTTTACAATTATACTCCTTGGCACTTACCCAGAGGACTTGAAAATTTATGTTCACACAAAAAGCTGCACACAGATATTTAGACCACCTTTATTAAAATTTTCCAAAGTTGGAAACAACCACCATGTCCTTCAGTAGATGAATATTGATTAAGTAAACTGTAGTACATCCAAATAATGGAATATTATTCAGTGCTAAAAAGATATGAGCTATGAAGTCATGGGGAGATGTAGAGAAAACTCAAGCATATATTACTAAGTGAAAGAAGCCAATTTGAAAAAGTCTACATACTGTATAATTCCAATTATATGACATCCTAAAGAAGGCAAAACAATGAAGAGAATTGTCAGAAATTGGGAGGGAGAAAGGAATGAATAAGTGGCATACAGAGTATTTTTAAGACACTGAACATCTCTGCATGATACTATACTGGTAGATACATGTCATTATACATTTGTTCAAAATCATAGAATGACAACCCCCTAATGTAAACTATGGATTTGGGGTAATCATGATGTGTCAATGCAGGTTCATCAACTATAAAAAATATATCACTTGGGAGGGAGATGTTGATAATGGGGAAGGTTGTGTACATCTAGGGGAAGGATGTATATGGGAAATCTCTGTACCTTCTGCTCAATTTTGCTGTAAAACTAAAACTGCTCTAAAATTAAAATTAAAAATTAAATCTAGTAAAATTTTGTAAGGGATTTCATATTAAATACCCACATATGTTTTAAATAACATTTTCTAACCAATAAAAGTATATTGATGATTGAATGTCCCATCATTATCAGTAATAAATAAAAATGATAAAATTGGTTCTTTTAAACTTAGATGTTATTTTTAATTGAATATGAATGTGAACTTGGTTCCTTCCATAGTTCAGATATAACAGCTACTCTGTATCATGTTTAAGAGTTTTGAGTAGAATACCTCATTAACAAAGTTGACCCAGATTTCTGTGTGTAATTTAATTACAAATATGGCATGCATGTGTAGCAAATCATTGTTTCAAGACTGTTATGAAGAAGTTGGCTGTTACTGGTAATTCCGAGATTTTGTCAGTAGGGAATAATGGTTCTTTGATTATATGTTAAGCACAAATAACTGCAGTTACCAAATAAATGGGCTGAAAAATATCACATTAATAAAAGAGCAAATAACTTTTTAAAAGAATGATCTTAATCAAGATGACTATTATGTAAATTCCATTTGGAAAAACTAGTAAAGATAAATAGAGCAATATGGAGTTTATAATTACCTGTATTTTACCTGTAAGTTTTCTTTAAGTTTCTTTATTTCAGCTTTTTGTAGGATTCTTACTCTTCCGTTTCCTATTTGTTGTACATCAGTGTTTGAGTTAGTGTCTTCTTTTTTAAGGAAGTGGTTTGTTGTCATGTAAGAAGTCTTGGCAAACTGAAGAAAATTGCAAGTCTTCAATTCTCTCAATGTGTTGACTTTAACAGTTAATCCAAAAGCTCTTGACCTTGGTTTTCTCAGCTGTAAAGTGAGAATTTGTATTATATAATTTATGAAGAATTTACAGTTCTATGACTTCTATAGACTTGTATTTCATTCTTTAGGCAGTAAGAAAGTAAAACATTGAGAAGCCCTTAAGAAAAAGCCTTTTTTCCCCCCTCTCTCTTCTATATGAACTACTTTAGTTATCATTGTTTTTACCCTAATACTCTTAGATACTCAAATGTTGAGTAATCATTGGTACAGTTTGATTAGATTTTGGAAGCATTATCTATTTCTCTTCTTTCTTTTTCTTTTTAAGTTCTATGTGTCTAAAAATCTTAACAATAGGCATCTGTTACTACCTAAACATTATGTCAGGGAAGTATCTGCCTAATTTGGAGTGCCACATGTCTTTGAGTTCTGTGCATGACACGTTCTTACAGCTGCCCTGAAAGAGTGATATCCATTCAACTTTAAAAATTAACAAACAAAAACCGAAACTTAAAAACTTGTTCAGAGCCAGACATCAATTTGCAGAAGCGGACTTAAACTCAGGTCTGCCAAATTCAAAAGTTATTTTCTTTCTTCTGCACAACACTGAATTTGAGCCACTATTAAAAAATGAATGCATAGGGCGCCTGGGTGGCTCAGTGGGTTAAAGCCTCTGCCTCTGGCTCAAGTCATGATCCCAAGGTCCTGGGATTGAGCCCTGCACTGGGCTCTCTGCTCGGTGGAGAGCCTGCTTCCTCCTCTCTCTCTCTGCCTGCCTCTCTGCCTAGTTGTGATTTCTGTCTGCCAAATAAATAAATAAAATCTTTAAAAAATGAATGCATAAAAAGTCTCAAAGCATTGCCAAATAAAGGAGTTTAAGGCAAATCATTTTCTTTTTATTGAACATACCCTGTGTATTTTAATTTTTAAAATCACGAGCAAGTTGTAAATGTGCCTTTCTTCCAGGCCAAACTGGGTTATAAGAAACTTGAGAGGAGCAACCAGGGTGATCAGGGTAGTTTTCTTCATTTTCAGCACTTAGCCTATTAACTTTCACACAAAATCCCTCACTAAATGCCAGTTTAATTATATTGAATTAAAGAATATGCTAACACCTTTTGGTTCTTAGACATATGTGTTCTAAAAGAAAGCTATTTAAATAATTTAAATAAAATATTTGATTAATGAAGATCTCTGTAAAAGAGATCTTTTCTCTTGTCAGTGAAAGAACATTGGTTTGAGTTTATGGGATGTAACAGCCAGCATTAGATGTCCTAGTTAATGAGCAAAACTTTTGGACCCACTTGGGGACAGTTTCCATATGTGTTACATGGCATGCAAAATAATATTAGAGCTATGTCCCCTATCTAAAATAATTAGATGTGTCCAATATCCATATCCCTATGTTTATGTGCCCTATCTATGTCTATGTCTCTGTCCCTTATCTATGTCCCCTATCTAAAATCATTAAAGCTATATTCCCTATCTAAAATAATTTAAACCACCTTTGAATAATCAATGGCAATCTTTCAATAAATGCAGCTTCTTACATACTAATTCAATGAAAGTATAAAATATAATTTTAAATTTCTCTGCTAATTCTTACATTGAGTAATTCAAGGACTTTATTTTTAATTTATAAAGCTCATTATGAACCATGTGGCAAGAAGGAAGTCATATTTATCACTTAGTGCTGGAAGTAATGTGAAAATTATAATATGTCAATAAATGTGATTTTTTAAAGTTCTATTTTAGGAAAGAAAAGCAAAATCAAAAAGATGTGTAAGTAAAATGTTTCTTTCAATAACTAAAGCCCTTAATGGATAATAATATAAAAAGCTCTAGATAATGCTGTTTTCCAGATAGGGGATTATTATGGTAGTAGAGGTTTTGGTTTCCTCAATGCTATTGGGGGGAAAAAAAGTCACTAAGAGGGGAGTGATTTTAATGATGTATCATGAACTTTAAGCTGTGTAAGGTGGGAAGAAATAATGCTAGTGTGTATGTATAAAAAGGTGGAAAGATCTATGATTCTAGTTTCAAGTGTGTTGCATGGCTAGGAATTGGGATACTGGAAGGAGAAACTGGAGCAGATGAAGGAGGCAAAGGTGGTCAGAGAGTAGAAGGTATGAAACTGAAATTATGGAGTGAGAATAATGAAATGATTTCAGGGAAAACGTCTGAGCTATGGCTAAGACGGTGAGTGGTTGACATGACGATAGAGGACAAGATCATTGAAGAAGAAAATAACTAGGAAGCCAAGTTTGGGAAGAAAATGCTTCAAAGATTTTGAAATCATCAATATGTTCAAAAAATTCTGTACTTCACTTAAACTGGATGTGCTAAAAACCTTTTGTTTCTAGTTTTGATTGTATCTACAATTCATACAATATATACATTAGTGAAATGTAATGTTACATGCATGTTTCCCTATAGTTAACTTCAAAATAATTTCTCACACAAAACATTGTCCATATATTTTGCTGCATTATTAAAGATTTCCAAACATCAGGTTAGATCTATGTCCCAAATCACATCAAATGGACTGAAAATAAAAAAACCTTTTGTCATTTTTTTTCATTTCTACTAACATACCTTAACTAACATCCTAGCACTATAAAACAGTGATGTCCAGTAGAAATAGAATGTGAACCACACATATAATTTAGAATATTCTAGACATTTATAGGTTTGATTACTTTCTGATTGAAATAAAAGCTGTGCAGACTGTGGAAAAAAATAAAATTTTCTAATAGCCCCATTTAAAGATGTAAAAAGAGATAGGTAATACTGCTCTAGTAACATATTTAACTCAATATAGCCAAAATATTATCCTTTCCATGTAATGAATATAAAAATCACTAGTGATAGTTTATATACTTTTTTAACCATTAATATCTTGTATGTATTTTACACTTATAACCCTATATAATTTGGATTAACCCTGTTTTGAGGGCTCAACAGCCATGTGATAATTGGCTAGAATAATGAACAGCACAGGTCTGAATATCATATTTAACATTAAGTATAAATTATACCAGTGAGGTATCATATAGGCATTCATTTATTATTTTTAACTAATATTGGAACATTTTATTTCTCCAAGAAAAGTAAAAAAAGAAAGAATATGCTATGGTACAAATGGCACCCAGGTGAATTTAGAGAATAAGTTTATTCATACCTTGATTGCAATCATTTTTACAGACCTTAAATCATATCAATAGTTCATCCTACTAGAACTCTATTTTATTTGCTCTATTATCTTGGACTCCTGTTGGTGAAATGATGACTTTGTTTCTCTGCATCTTTTCATTCACAATACTGTGTTTCTTAATTCTGTGAGTCAACGTGAAATAGAAAATACCATAAAGAGTATAATTCAGTAGATAATAACTAAGTCACCTACATGTGTTCCATTCTAGAAACCGAATACAGATTTTTCTACTTAAAAACTACCCTTCAATTTCAAATCATTAAATGTTAATTTGGTGTGATTATTTTTAAGACACATCGATTCTATGCATTTTAATTTGTTTGTGAGTTGGATAAATGGTCACTCAGCTTTTGCCCAAATGTTTTGTTTTTTTTAGGCAGGGGAGGTTGCTTGTTCTTTTTATACAAAATTATTTAATCAAGGTTCTTTGTTCTTTTAAGTTTGGAGATATTTTGGAATTTTTAAAAACTTTTTATTTGAGTAGAGTTGGTGCAAAACGTTACATTAGTTTCAGGTGTACAATGGTTTTTTTTTAATGTTATGCTATGCTCCCCACAAATGTGCTGTCACCACATAATGTTATTACAATGTCATTGACTATATTCCCTATGCTATGTCTTTTATTCCTGTGACTCATCCATTCCATGAAACTTGTATCTCCTATTTCCCTCCACCCATTTTGCTCATCTTCCCACTGCCTCCCCTCTGGCAACCATCAGTTTGTTCTCTATACTATAGATCTCATGCTTTTTGTTTATTTATTCATTTGTTTGTGTTTTTAGATTCCATGCATGAGTGAAATCATGATATTTGTCTTTCTTAGTGTAACTTATTTCACTTAGCCTCATACCCTCTATGTCCATCCATTTCATTGCAAATTTCTGCCATGTGTTAATCTGTCCTATAAATGGTGAAAGCCACTTTCAGTCCAATCACATTATGTTATTAAAATTCCATATGATAATTTTTCCCCAATATACTAATTTCTGATGTCTCAATTTTTTTCCAGGCAAATTATTAAAGAAAAATCTTCTCTAAAGTTTACTACTATTGCTATTATTTGAACATTTTCCCATTTTTTTCTTCCAAAAGCCACAAAATTGATATCTTCCTCTTTAAATTATTTAGAAGATAGGTATCTATTTAGAGGTATACTGGATTTTTCAGTTTAGATAGCATTATTTACTAAAGCCTTCAATATTTTCTTAGGTACTCTTAACATGAGTCCTGCTATCAACCTAAATGTCCCTCAGGTTCCAACATTTTACTCATGCATGGCACCTATAATGGTTTCACAGCTACTCTCCATTATCTGCCACCGCTTCCAGGAAGATGAATTTATTTACCTTTGTGAGGTATGGGGGTAGAGATGGGTGGGGTTCACAGTGACTGAAGAAGCATATGCCACATGGAGAACCAGCCAGTTATTACTTTAGATAAAGTCCTTTTTTTTTCTTTTTAGTTTTGCTTTTTCTCTTTTTAAATATCTGAAAGGTTTATAGCACATGCATAATAGATAGTTTTTAAGATATTCGATGTTAATTATAAATGGTAGCCAAAGTCATCTATCAGGAGAAAGAAGACAGAGTAGAATAGAGCAGTAAGTTTGAGGTCCGAAGACACAAATAGAATGCTAATTCTGTGGACCTCTCTGCTTGCTGCATATTTCTTTTGCATTTTTTCTTTTAAATTTTTATCAAAGTCTTAAAAACCTTTATATCTAAACAGTGCCTTTAAAAATTGTTTCAGATATATCAATTCTACAGCTCCTGCTAAAAATGAGCAACTGTTCAACCTGTTTACCAAAGTTCTGTTGCTTTTCCAATTTTTTTTTTCCCCAATGTTTGGATGTTCTATATAAGAGAAAGAAAATGGATGGACTTAGAAATATATGTAAAAAGACTAATTATTCACATATGGCTCTTCATCCTACTTATTTGTGTAATGTTTTAGCTTCTTTAACAGCACCTTTCAGACTTTCTACAAAGCATAAGACCTTGAATAAAATAGGTACTTAGTAAATACTTCACATTAACTGGTGTGAAATGAGTTGCAGTTTCCCTAGCCATTCTGTTGATATTGTTTAGTACAAAAAACAAGGCCAAGTTTTATCTAGCACTTTTCCTTGGGAAATTATCAAGTAGCATGTCTTTGGCTCCTTCCTGTGTTTGGTTCACAGGGTCTCTCTCTTGAGTCTTGGCACAATCTTTCTTCTAACATTGAGTTTCCTGGTATAACCTTTGAGTTCAACAGTTGTCCTTTTCAAACAAAAATAAAAATACATGCCTACAAACCTCACAAGTCCTTCTTTTTAACTGTTAGTGAAGAGGAAAAATACCCAGAGCAGGAGCAGGCCAGGAAGCCCCAGAAGATGGAAAGTTACTAACAATAAGCAAGAGATAGCTAGAAGCCCTACCGGAACAAGAGAAAACCAGCCACTTCCGCTTCTATAAATAGTCTTCCCACCACAGACTCCTTATACTACTGCTCCCCCCTACAGCAGCCTCTACTCCCTCACTTTAAACTACCTACCAGCAGTCAGCATAGCCCTTGGAACCTGACTGCCTACAGTCCCCTATAAAATCCTATAAGCCCATGGGCCAGGGCCCAGAGCTTCCAGCAGGAACTCATCTCGATCTGCCTAGCATAAAATAAATCCTAGTCTTCCTACTCTGAGTGTCATTTGGACTCTCGCTGGCCTGATTATTTTCCGAAACATTAGAGAAATAAATCTATGTGAACTAATTCACACCAAAAGTGGAGAGACTGAAAGCTGATCCAATATTTACAATAGGTTTCAATTTTAATGGCAGTTAAATTAAATTTCTGAGATTTTAGGAAAAACTTTTATCGTTGTTGGTTTTGTATTTGACATAATCAAGATTCTCATATTGTACCAGGCACTCATTTTCCACACTTGATATGTTCATAGCTTTGATGACCTGTGAAAACTCAGTGAAATAATTTTTAAAATATTGCAGTTTGATTATGTTGATATAATTAAAATAAAGTAACAAATTATTTCTTCAAATATATTTTAGATTGAAAGCTAAATTTTAAGCATACTAGATCCCCCCAAAATTGGTTGTCTTTCAAATGAGTCAATTTGATCCTTAATTAAGAGGGAAATCACTTTCTAAACATACAAAAGACATGCAGTGCAATAGGCCTATAAGTACACATAACCGAAATAGTTAATATTTTTGGTACATAAAATAAAATTGTTTTAAACCAGAGGTGCAAAAGTAGACATCTAAAATTAACTATTGTATGTCAGGATTTTTAAAATTATTCTGAATTTGAATATTGTTTAAATACCTCTATATTCTGCATAGCTATAGTCTCCTGGACTCCCATCATTTATAACAAAGATTTCACATATTTAATCCACCCGGATTTTGAAGATTTAAGATTATGTAACATCCACCTTAAATTTAAGGAGGATTCTCCCCGCCCCCCCAGTAAAACTGTTTTGACAGGTTTGGGGAGTCCATCCTTTCCCAGTATCAACAATAGAGTCCTGTGTCTACACTGTGTCTACACTGCAGCCATTCAGCAATCAAATATCCATGTTTAAAATATTTAATCTCAGAATATAGTGTGGAATGGAGTTCAGGTGGATCTTGATACCACCCCTGGATCATGACCTCACTCAGTCATTCATGTCTGAGCTTGATCTGCTAATTCTGACCACCTTCCCAACATCCTGTCGATTATAAACAAAAATGGACACCAGTTAAAGTGGTTAAGGGTACATTTTGTTCAGTAATAGTATTGCAATAGGGAATAAGGTCCATTGTGAATTGAACTCAAATTCATAAAACAGAAGACAGGAGACTTCTTTAGACTGGCGTGTACCAAAGGAAGGTACTGAAGGATGTTAAGGAGGGTTAATCCATGGGACTAAGCCACCTGGATTTATTAACAGGAACTTATCCAGAGAAGAAACACATTTTTATCTTTATGGCAACAGGCAGTGATGTAACTGGAAGCCAGGCACTCCTAAAAAGTCAGGCCTTGATTCTTCCAAAGGGATTGGGCAGAAGAAGCTGAGGTTATCTCCATGCATATTTGCATTTCAAAGAACTAGCTCTCAAATCCAGAAAGAAACAGTATTGGGTGGTAGATGTACATCTCAATGGGCAGAGAAATAATGTCAAATTGCAAGATTTCTAAAGATCTAAGAGGGGCTGGAACAGACAGCAAATTTTCCTGGTAGCACTGGACTTCCTCAGGCAGGCTTTTTTTTTTTTTTTTTTTTTTTTTTTTTTTAATTTGAGGAATGGGGAGAGAGAGAGAGAGAGAGAGAGAGCAAGAGAGAGCAGAACAGTGGGGAGGGATAGAGGAAGAGGAGAGGGAGAAGCGGATCTAGGCTGAGCAGGGAGCTCAATACAGGGCTGGATCCCAGGACCCTGCGATCATGACCTGAGCTAAAGGAAGGCAAACCCTGAAGCAAGATAGCCACGCAAGAGAGCGACCCAGGCAGCCCTCAGGTGGGCATTTTAAGAGCACCTGGCATCATCCTAGGCTCTGGGTCTTAGGCTACTAGAAGCCAGGCTAGACTTAGTTAAGTCTCTTCGTGGAAAGGTTTGAATACAATCATTTTCCCTTAGAGTTCTGCAGTTCTCAATACTAGCATTTGTTAGATTTTTTTCCCCTTCATTACATTTTATTTGCCTGATATACTGTGATTTAGTTAGGGGTCACAACTACAAAACAAAGTGAAGGTGCTAGTGGGTAAAACATGAGGTAATATTATTTCTTAATACACACACAAAAAGCCTAGTAATTCTACATCAGATATTAATTTTTTTAACTTTTTTTCTGGTTTGTTTAAATACTGTGTTGATTAAATCACATTTTTGTAACCAAGATTTCTGAAGTTTATACATTTTTACCCTACCAATGTATACCTGTGTGTCCTTAAGAAAAAGTCATAGCATAGTGTAGGGGACCAAGATTTGAGCAGTGATAGTCCAGGAAGCTAACCACAACTTCAGAATGAAGTCATTGTGTGAACTAGAGAAATATTCATAGCATTTATGCCTCTGTTCTCTGATCCAATAGGCGAAGAATATTTGATTAAATAATCCCTAAAAATATTTATGGCCTCAAAATTATGTATTTACATATCAAATTTAATAACTTTACCCATCCTGTCTATATGCCATAAAATACACTAAAAACTGTGTGGCAGGCTTTAAGATAAAGGATTTTCCAAAAATTTAAAAAGTAAAGCGCAATGGTTTATCAAAATGTCTTCTGTGTGTTGGAGGGATATTTCTCACTTCAGAATAATTGAGATCTGTCACAAGGATATCCCAAATTCATGCAATCATTTGGAACATTTATTTCTGTGCTACCTATACAATGACATAATTTATTTTCAAGCCAAGTATTCACAACCAGAATATATGCTCGATTCATGTGTTCAATCCCTTGGTTATTCATTTTGTCAGTTTTTGTCCACATCTTCTTAAGAATTTGTCACCAGTCCCACAATATTTTACTGAATAAATATATAGAACTCTTCAACAATTGTAATAGTCCACATTTATAGTGACTTCATATGCAGGCACACAGAGAAAAATTACTATTTGATGTATAAAATATGGACAATCACCAGGTTAACTTCACTTTGCACTAATCATTTTTAAAGTTACCCAAATAAGAAGGTTATTTTAATGCTTTCATTTTTAGTGTTTGCTTCATCTATCAGCATCTACATGCTATTAAAAATTAGTTAATATAAACAGAAGTATATATTAACTAATTTTTAGTAGCATGTATTTTTCCTGATTAAAAAAAGTCGTACATATTCATTGAAGAACATTGGGAAAAAATGGTAAACACATAATGAGAATATTTCCAATGAAAACATTAATAAAAAGAGATAGCATCATATTAAATGTTAAAATCTTTATGTAATCTCCATTTCCAATGCAATGTTTTCAGCCAAGAGAAACAATATGAAGAACCTTCTTTTATATCATCAACCCAAGAATGGGGACTATAGTCATTTCAGTGAGCAATAGTAAAGGTACAACCAGCCCTAAGGCACACACTGGGTGTGCCAGTTCATTCCATATATGTATGCCCAGATTTTTAAACAGCTATAACTTTTTTTTTTCACTTACATGAATGTCTCCATGTCTTTTTTCCCAACATCTAAACATCCACAATTCAGCCCAGCAAGTTGTAGTTCTCTCTCTTGGGTTATTCACCCATGTTGGCCTTGGTCTATATATGTTCGATGTCACTTGTCCCTTACTATTCAGCTTTGCTGGAATCCACAACTCTTCCTCTCTTATAAACCAAGCCTTCTTATGTATGATTTTCAGACCTGGACCATGGACAAGAAGTTTAATAAGCATTGTATTTTTTCAAAGGTCTGATGATGAATCCCTAAGTCTGCTATAAAGAAGAATGAGGCCACGAGACAAAGAAGAACAACAAATTCTTTTTACTTCCAGGACAAGGTGTAATTTCAGCAGAAACTGAGTTCAAAAGGTTTTAGATAGTTGTACAATGTGGAAAATACCAGTTCCACTAGAACAGCATCTTAACAAAAGTGTGAAGATGATGCTGGGTTTCTGATGCTGCACATTTTATTCACACAGATTTAAAATAACCAGAACACTGCATGCATCCTATTTTGTCAATATGCTTAAATATGCTCTCTTTCTTAAAATAAATTTAGATGTTCTCTAAGGATCCAAGTGGGCCTTTGGAGAGAAATTAATTATAATATGACCCATATAAGAAGATAAAATGCTAGAGAAATACTCAGACATGAATAGCCCTTAAATTAATAAAGAAAGATATGGTCTAGATCGTAAAGTTTTATTTAGAATTATTAGTCACTCATAGTGATTCAAATCAAAAGAAAATATTAATACCATATCAACATTTAGTGTTTTTTTAATTTTTAAAAAAATCTGAGTATAGTTGATCCACATTGTTACATTAGTTTCAAGTGTACAACATAGTGACTTAACTTTTCTATAAATTATTTTATGCTGACAACAAGTGTTGCTACCTTCTGTCACCATACAATATTATTACAATATCATTGACTATATTCTGTATGATGTGCCTTTTATTTCTCTGGCTTATTCATTCATTTCATAACTGGAAGTCTGTATCTCCCTCTTTCCTTCACCAATTTTACCTATTCCCCATCCCACTTCATTTTGGCAACCATCAGTTTGTTGTTTGTATCTATAGGATTGATTCTGCTCTTTGCTTTTTTATTCATTCTTTTTTAGATTCCACATATTAACTTTTAGTTTTTTAATTTACTTTTTGCTGAAAGATTCTAACTATCTTACAACATTCGATCCATATACATTATAATATTGATTATGTTGTATAATAATAGGGCTGTATTTCTGTAACTTTATTAGACTGAGAGATTGAATGTAGGTCCCCTATACTTAAAAATGACGGATAGGCCATGGCTATCGTGAGCTAGGGCCGTATTCCATTCTGGCTCAACCACAGTGACTGGTAATACCAGTGACTGGCATTATTTCATGGGACATCAGGGAAATGGAAAATCAATATTAAATAATGGTGTTGGGTCCAGGTTCTGCTGTTTACTTATCTTCCTCATCTGAGGAACAATAATAATTACAGCACATAATATCTGTATCACAGGATTACAGAAATTAAAATTGTATATTTTCTAGTCAGTGAAAATTTCAACACTTGGGAAGCATTTAGTAACATTTGGCTTTTTTTATTGAGAAAATTTTTCCTAGATTGTAAGGATTCTGGAAATTTCTCTGTTTCCTCCCCAAATTGAGAAGTATGAACCCTCAAACTGCAGCAGTTTTAAAGGCATAAATTAGATAAAGGGGAACTATTTTCTGGGAAAATTGACAGCTGTGGCAAGCATTTGGCAGAGTGAATTAAAGGGACTCAGACCTCTGCTAGTTTAGTACAATTAGGAAGACAGTTATGGATACTGAAACATTTGATGAAGAGTCTCCATTCAGATTATGGTTTTATGATATTCTAGACAAAAAAAAAGACAAGACTGTTTTTTTATTGATTTTAAATTCCTAAAAGAAGTAAGTGTGTGTACATTCTGATGAAGGGCTTTGTAAGCCATGAAAAACACCACCAGGCATTAAATGAATGTATAGATGGAGACCTCACTAGCTCTGGAAGACAATAACAAGTCAGATCAGATGGAGTAGACACTGTGGCTAATAATATCACCATCCCCCTACAACATAGGAATGCTTGTTAAAGATTCCTTATTAGTAATTTTTTTCTGTCTACATGTAGGTTTGCTAAAGTTTTTGCTTGTATTAATGTTGATATGATTGAGTAACCTTTAGATATTCAAATGTCTGCATAAAATCCCAAGTTAAAGACTTTTCCAGTGGTTGTACAAGATAATTATCTAATATAATGATGGAATGTTTACTAACAATTTGCAACCTATATTCACATGTTCAGTTTTAGACCAGCTAATCATTTATCCTTTTTGTTTGTTTTGGCTGTCATTTCAAAACTCAGCTTTTTGTATGGGCCAACTGTTAAGGCAACATATCCTGTTAATGATTATGTTGAGAGAATTACAGATAATGACAGATCTTAGAATAACTATTTTAATGTTAAACAAAAATTACAGATTAAAAAACTATCCTAGGATAAAACCATCAGAAAACCTTCATAATGACTATAGTTTTTTGAGAAAGATGTTAAAAAATAAATAAATAAAAAGACCCTACTTGGCTTAACTTGAGCTCATTAACCTGAGGTTTTTATTTCCTACATTCAATTACATTTAATAATAGTTTTGTTTAAATTTTTTAAGAAAAGTTTATATTTTTCTTTTTAAATAAATGGTTATTCAAATAAGATTCAACTTGCTAGTTAAGAGTTTTATCTAATGTTCATTTATGTATTGTTACATTGTTAACATTTTAAGTCGTTTTTCCCTTTAGTCTTTCTACTTCTTTAACTATTTTATTTTATTCTTTAAAATATGGATGGCGCACTTGGGTGGCACAGTTGGTTAAGCAACAGACTCTTGGTTTTTGGCTCAGGTCCTGATCTCAGGGTCGTGAGATCAAACGCTGTGATGGACTCCATGCTTAATGGGGAGTCTGTCTGAGATTTTCTCTCCCTCTTCCTCTGCCCCTTCCACTCATGTTCTCTCTGTCTCTCTGTAATGTAAACAAATAAATCTTAAGAAAATAAAATATGGAATAGAAAAAAAATTATGGCAATAAAGTTATATGACAAATCTATGTGGCAAAGCAAATGTAGGTACAGTACAAAGCAAAATTTGCACCAGATAAAGTCAAACAGGTAAAGAAGATTTTATTAAAGGTTATTGAAATAGGAGAGAGAATCTGAATTTAACTCCCTTGAAATGAAGGGTGGGGCAGGTTTTAAGGGCAGATTGGAGGAAATCACAGACCATCTGTGTTTGTTAATTGGCCTTACCCAAAAGAAAAGCACGGTAGTTTCACAATTTGGAACAAGATGGTCAAGGAAGTTAGAAGGTAAACTCCTACCTTTCCACAGAGACTGGGATATGGGGCACTATTTTCTGGATGATTTCATTTAAAAGAGATTGCTCCCAAGCCCTTGGGAAAGAATCCTGAGCTATACATCTGACTCGAAGATTTTTAAATGAATTAGAATCAAAGGAGCAAAGAAGTAATTTACAATTATAAGTTTGTGAAGTAAATGCTCGAATTAAGGGAAATAAGGCAGAACACTAAAGTGTGGTCCCTCTTGGTCACAGGTTTCCTGGAGCAGACAGTGTCCTCCTTGAGGGCAGTGAGAAACTAAATGTACAAAGAGACAAAAGCCAGATCGCATATAAAACTTGTACGGTGACCTATGGTCTCTGCCGAAGCCAGGTCAGGACTTGTTCAGTAACTGAGAGCCAACCTAATTTTTGCCCTGACTTCTGACTTAATGCCAACCAGAGAAACCTCATCATGTTCCCCTAACCTATCACATAGGATGCCCAGCTTCTTTTAGCTAGCTCCTGCTTTCCCATGCCAACAAGCTTAGATCAGAACAGACTTGAAGCCTTCTCTTTTTTCACCATAAAACTTTCCCACTCTGCCTGCCTTTGAGCTTCTGCCACATACAAGTGATGGTGGCCGACTCCCTTGCTATAGCAAGCTTTAATAAATAGTCCTTGCTCATTCTCATTTGTTTGGTCTCCATTTATTTCCACAGAAGCATTTATTTCCATAGAAGCATCTAGGACTGTGGGTGATTAATAGTTTCAATCTATTTCAATCTATTAAAAAGAGAGTTTCTTTGTAAAGACTTCTGTGCTAGCATCATCCTGGAGAAAGCATATTGTAAGAAATTAATAATATAGTAGTACTCAGCCTGAATCACTTACTTATTAAGTGACCTTAGACAATTTAATTGTCTAGTCCCACCTCTATTTTTGGAGTGATAATTCAACTGAGTAGTTATTTGAACATTAAATTAGATAATGTTTGGGAACATTGTTTCTCTTTCTGTATGCATTATTTCTCTATTTCGGTGTTTGGAGGGAGCCACTGTCCTGCAGGCTTAATGCTAAAAGGATATACATTAACCTTAAAATGCTGCTTAAAAAAATGGTCAACAATTTTGTTTGTTTGTTTGTTTGTTTATTTCTATCTGTAGTGACTGTGACTGAAGAAGTTAAAATTCTTTTTTTTTTAAAGATTTTATTTATTTATTTGACAGATGAAGGTCACAGAGAAGCAGGCAGATAGAGAGGAGGAAGCAGGCACCCTGGTGAGCAGAGAGCTGGATTCAGGGCTTGATCCCAGGACCCTGGGATCATGACCTGAGCCGAGGGCAGAGGCTTTAACCCACTGAGACACCCAGGTGCTCCAAGAAGTTAAAATTCTTGTGCATTAGCTGAAAAAGGGCTCCAGGGAAAAATGGTCCAGAAAGGAAAAGACAAAAACACCCTCAGGCCAGCCATTGCTATGCAACTGAACACGAAAGGTGCAGGTGATCTTCTTGGGTAACCACTTCTGGGTTGTTCTGCAACTAACGAATTACAGCAACTGAATCAGCTGTATGGTTTTGCTTTGTTTTGTTTAATAGTTTTTCTTTTCTATAAATTACACATTAAGTAGATAGTGTAACCACATGACCCAAATAAAGCAACCAGGTGAAAGGTATAAAGAGTACTTGCTTCTACACCTTGCTCAGTTCTCCCAGATCCTTACCCTCCAACGGATAATCCCACCAACACAGATAAACACTTGTGTTGTTTTCTTGTTCAAACTTCCTAGAGTATTTTTTAAATAACAAAGGTATATATTTATGCTCTTCATATTTAATGTGAAATATAGGATGGTATACCCTTTGTGGATCACTTTGCTTAACCTAACAGTACATATTGGTGATTTTTACCTTGCTGAACATAAAGAATGTCCTCAATCTTCATTTTCTTGTGCATTTATTTAACAGGTACCCAGGGATATGCATTTAAGCAGATTCCATGCTTTAGTTATTGTGAACAATCCTGGAATGAATAAACTTGTACCCTTGTCATTTCAATCCTGTGCATATCTCTCCTTTCCTGTTTGTGAAATGTGTATCTAGTATATCTAGAATAAATTCCCAATAGTGGAATTACTGAGTTAGAAGGTATGCATAGACATAAATGTAGATACAAGCCTAGATACAGACCTAAATCTAGAGATGTGGGGATGTAAATGTAGAGATAGGTATAGAAATAGATATGAACACAAATATATATTATTCTATATATAGAAAGATACAAAGTTTCTGTCACTGATTTTTAATTTATGTTACTATCAGCCTATTTCTTCACACTTCACACATGCTAAGTATTATTGACATTGGCTTTTACAAAGCTGATAGATGAAAATCAGTATCTCAATGTACTTTTAAAGTCTCTATGTTATTCTGAGTAATATACTGTGCTTTGTTCTAAGTTTAATGGAACTTTCCTTATTCGAAGACTGTCTTTTCATACTCTGCTTGTTCTCTATGTTTTAAAATCAAATTGTAAAAGATCTTTATATGTTAGGGATGTATTATCTCTTTGCATATGGTTTGTGTAGTAATATTTTTTGGCCAATGTCTGTATCTGTATATATCTATAGATATTGAAAGAAACATTTCAATCTTCTCTTTATGGCTTTGAGATTTTTTCCCCCTCTCTAACAGTATAAATGAAGTCACTTGAACTTTCTTCTAGCTTATTATAGTTTATCCTTTTTAGTTTAAACACTTGACTAGTTTTAGTGTTTTGCTGCATAGGTTATGGATTTGGCTAATTTTTCCCCCCACAATACCAATTAGTCATTCCCATATATTGAGTTAATGCCCATATATTGAGTTAATGCCTTAAATATATCCTAAATTGGCAAATGCATTTATGTATATTTATAAAGTTATTCTCCTTTCCCATTATTTTGTCTATTTATGTGCCAGTAATAAACAGCTTTATTGATCGGTATTTATTGTATGTATTTAATTCTGGTATATCGTAAGAATTCAATGTTGGGGAGCATTGACAGATCTTTTTATATAGATGATGTATCAGAGTTATATTTATATTTATATTGACTCTACATAATTATTTTATATAGAGTCAAATATTTATTGAGATCATATATTTTTATCTAATAAATGAAAATTTTAAGGTGGTGGTTATAGATGGAGAATAAAGAGGGGCCATTTATCAGACTTGCTTTCTGATTTAGGAAAAGAAAGTATAATTCTTTGTGGTGGTTGTTTTTATAGTAATTACTTTTAGCAAACTGAACAGACTTTTATATTTATGAATTACAAGAGTATGTTGTATTTCAAGTGGCAGAAAATATTTAAAATGTCAGCTTCTGGTAAGAGTATTCTGGTAAGATTCTGGTAATAGTATTAGTATCATCTGTTAGTGCTTTACAATTTTAGGTTGAATCACTGTGCTTTTTAGTTCAGAAATGCGATACAGGCTATCTTGATACTATTTCTCAAAAATGTTTTGGAAAGGAATAAAATCGACAACAAGTGAATAAAACTTAATGAAATATATTCATCAAAAGTAAAGGATTCTGTCAGAGAAAAATGTCCATATAATCTCTCAGGTTATACAATCTTGGTTTCTGATTGGATAGTAACTGTAACCTTTGAGTGGTTTCTAAAAAATCCATTTTTACATTTATATAGATGTTGATTCAGTCAACTAATATCAATTAATGCTTGCAGAGTGCCTCACGTGGTGATAAGCACTTCTATATCCATCGTGCATATCAATCTAACTGTGATTCTGTGACAAAAGGAATATTTTTATTATGTTATAAATTATTAAAATAAACTAGGAAAGTTAATCAGCACTTCCTACATATTGGAGCTAAGACTTTAATCATGGTTTTGGAATTTCAGTTCTATACTCCTTCCACCACAAGTTCCTTAGAGTTTTCAGTTATTAAAGTGATAATAGACATCATGGTTTATTCTCTTACCCAATAACATTTCAAGTAATTATCAGCACTGACAACAAAATATATTCTTTGTTCATTTTCTTTATAACCTATACATTCTTTTTTTTTTAAAGAATTTTTATTTATTTATTTGAGAAAGAGGCAGTGAGAGAGCATGAGCGAGGAGAAGGTCAGAGGGAGAAGCAGACTCCCCTTGTAGCTGGGAGCCTGATGCGGGACTCGATCCTGGGTCTCCAGGATCATGACCTGAGCCAAAGGCAGTCGTCCAACCAACTGAGCCACCCAGGCGTCCCAATAACCTATACATTCTTAAATTTAAGCCACTTTATTTATTATTCACTAGTCAAATAATAATAAATAAAAATAAAATAAAATTTTATTTTTAAATAAAATAAATATTCAAATAAAAATTCACTAGTCAAATAAAAATTTACTAGTCTAATCACCGGGGCATTTTTGTCCCAGAACATAGACTAAAAACTTATTGCTTATGTTATTGTTGTGGTCAATTAACGGAATAAAATCTGTCTTCCCTTATCGATTCCACTGCTAAAATTGGGCTTTTGGGGAGAATGGATGAGCTTATTTGTTTAGGTATCTGTCTGCTATTAGAAATACATGAGAAAATTTCTAGTACGGTAGAATTTGTAATTGTTCCATTCAAAAATTATAATCTGTTAACATCTAAGTTTCTTTATTTGTTCACATCAGTATCTAAGATATGATTTTAAACACAGATGTGAAAAAATAATCTGATATGTTGATGAGTTGTGTACGTATATATATACTTTTAATTAACTTAATATTTTAGTTGGTTACATATTTACATAATTCAAATTCAATAAATGTTAAAATTTTATTCGTGAAAAATAATGTCTTCCTCTCACCCCTGATGCCCAACCTATAATTTGATTTCAATAAGAATTAAAAGGTAATCAGTGAAGAGTAATATATTCCTCCTACCCTTGATCTTGTAATCACTGCCTATTATCAATTATATGTCTCTTTAGAAACTTTCAAAGTATATATAATTTTTCTTTATTTCTTATTTATATATTTGACAGAGAGAGAGAGAAAGAGAGAGAGATCACATGCAGGCAGAAAGGCAGGCTGAGGGAGAGGGGAAGAAAGCTCCCTGCAGAACAGAAAGCCCAATGAGGGGCTTGATCCAGGACCCTGAGACCATGACCTGAGCCAAAGGTAGAGGCTTAACCCACTGAGCCACCCAGGTGCTCCTAATTTTTCTTTTTTTAAGCAGAATTATATTCTTATAATTTTAAGAAAAAATTATATTCTATGTACACTGTTCTTGCTCTTTGAAATTATACCTTGCTCTTTGAAATTAAGTACATGTTATAAATTTATCCATATCAATCCATAGGAAGTTTTTTTCAGTTTTTTAGATGATTGCATTCTGCTGTATTGATATAACATAATTTATTGAATACGTTCATATCATAAACTATTGGTATCAGAAAAAAAAAACAAATAACAATAGCAAAAATCACCACACAAAGTTTCAACTATAGTACATGCATTATTTTACACATATCTACTACATCTGTGATCTAAATTCTTAGAAGTGTAATTGGTAGATATTCCTAATTGTCACCAACAGAGGTTAGTGCCAATTTATTTTAGAGTCAACAATACATCAGACTGCGTTTGTCCATAGCCTTCCCTATGGGTTTTAGAATTTTGTAAGACTGATTGACTGTATATAGGACATATGTATTTGTCTCTATATTATATACATAGATAAATATGTATTTTTAGTTTAAAACTAAACTGATTTATACTAGCAAACTGATAATTTGACAGACTGAATTTTTATAAAGAATTAAATGAGCTTTTTTCACATATTTAAGGGCAACATTGTTTTTCATTTTTTGTGAAACATCTGTGGGTATAATTTGCTGATTTTTCTACTGAGTGGAACTTTTGCTTATTTTTTTAATAGATGTGCTCAAATTGTTGAGCAATTACTACTGTGATGTGTTTCAAACCTATTTTTCTAATTTTTTCTTGCCTTTAATTAAGCTCATGGCATTTCTTGGCACTTGTAGTAATTCCTTCCCCATCCCCCATGACATAGTCTACTTTTCTAAGCTTTTCTTTTCTTCTCTGTCTCTGTCACTCTCTGCCTCTTTTTTTTTTTTTAATAGTGAATATATGTTTGGAAGTGGGAGGTGGATGTCATAATTCTAAACAATTTATTTTTCTAGACAGAGATCATCAAACTATGTCCCATGGAGGGGCACCTGGGTGGCTCAGTGGGTTAAGCCTCTGCCTTTGGCTCAGGTCATGATCCCAGGGTCCTGAGATCCAGCCCTGCATTGGGCTCTCTGCTCAGCAGGGAGTCTGCTTCCCCTTCTCTCTCTGTCTGCCTCTCTGCCTACTTGTGATCTCCCTCTCTCTGTGTCAAATAAATAAATAAAATCTTAAACAACAACAACAACAAAAGCAACAATAAACTATGTCCCATGGAACAAATCTGGTTCACTGACTATTTTTATAAATGCACTTTCATAGGAGCATAACCATACTTATCCGTGTATTATTGTGCAACAGTGGCAGAGCTGAGTCCATTACAATAAAAACCTTATGGCTTTCAAATCCTAAAATATTTTCTATCTGGCCCTTTACAAAAAAATTTGCCAGCTCCTTCTCTTTACATTTCTAGAGGCATTATCTTTATCTATATTTTACAAAACACAAAGTCTCAAATGAAGTGAGGCTAAGAAATATTTTCAAAAAATTTGAAAAGTTTGAAGTTTTCAAAAGAAAAATTTTCAAATGGCCAATCTCAGATTTTATTCAGGTCTCTCTGACTCCAGAATTGAAGTTAAAACCACTGTGTACTTATCCCCATTATCTAAAAATGTATTTGTATACTCAAAGTATAATTGCACTTCATTGAAACCCACTAAACTCAAATTTGTCCACACAAGACTCACAGACAATGAAGTCTTTGTGGAGGACATACTTAATTTTGTAAAATATACAAGCAATTTGAATGTTACAGATAGCTTCATGAGAGCAAAGAATTTCTGCATGCCCAAAGACACCTAAAAACCCATATGTATCATTCACAAAGAAATATTTTGATAACTACTATAATTAAAGCATGTCAAAAAAAATCCCAAAGCCATATAAGTACTTGAAATAATAATCTGTGTCATGACTACGTACATCTCAAGAATATGGCCTTGATAATGGGATGAAGAGTGAAAAGAATTGAGTTTTTTTAGACAAAACACATAATGATAGGCAACAGAAAGCTGTTCGATAAATTCTTAGAAAACTTGTGTTTGACTTTCATTATTTTCTATAAAATGTACTTTGCAATTGAGAAACCTTTCTGACCTTCCTAGAAAAACACAATAGAACAGATCAACCAAACAACTACAAAAACTGTTATTTTCCCTTACACTCTGATTTAGTGGTAGCCTCTAATTAACTGTGCAACAAATTAGAATGGGACTGGAAATTCTCAATCTGTTAAATATTTTTTATCATCCATGAAACTAACCATGAGAATAAAATAGTACCCATTATTTAGTGTTTCTGTTGAATGTAGAGAGCAGAAATTTTTCAATATACTGTTTGGCTATTCTTGTCAGCCTGACTGGCTTGTGTTTTCATCTTCCTTAATGGTTTCAAAACTTTCTTTTCAGTGAACTTAAGCTGAAAAATATTAATTCTCAGTGTATGACAATAAAATATAAATATTCAAAACATTTATTGGTTTTGACTACCAGGTTCAAATTGTTTATCTGGATATTGTAGCAAAAAATAACAGTAATATGGAAATCTAGATTGAAAATGTCTCTGCAATGTTATAGCCTTTGTACATTTGACAGTGGTGAAGACGATTATTCTTATTTTTTCCTTTCTGACCACCATATTAGTTATACTGATGGTAGAGAAATTATGAATCATAAAGCATTGAATAATCATATAAATGTGCCATTCTGAGAGGATTTGGCATAACTCTTATGTTAAAATAAATTAAAATTGAATGATGTATTGCTTACAACTTCTAAGTATTCTTCAAATATTTTAAGTAAAAAAAATGAAGAATAAAAAACAAATTTAGTGATTGGATTTTTTAAAGGATATAATAATCCTCACAGATTTTTTGTTTATTTTAATTTAGTCCGACATTTCTAGAAATGATACTAAATATTCAAATAATTTCCAAGGTCAAAAAAGTTCCCTTTTAAAAAAAGTTCCCTTTAAAGTCAATTGCATGTGGTTTTCCTGTGTATTTCTGTGTACATATGTGTAGATGTTCATGCTTTGCCTTTTATCATGACTTGTGATTTTGTTGTTGTTGTTGAAGCTGTACATGATGTATCAAGTAATAAGAACTGATATAGATAGTCTTTTAATGTGAAGTTTTATGTTTGTTTGAGTAGGAGCTGACTAGTAAACTATGTTTACTGTTTGCTGGACCTGTAGATGTCAGAGGTTTCAATTTTCTTCAATGTCCTTTCCTGTCTTCCTTTTGTTTTTGATTTTATGTAGGCACTCCTTCTTAAAGAGAGTAAGCCTTGAAACACTTTGAGCTGTGTGCCACTATTATTATACAGGAGTGTACTGCTAAGGTATTAAGGAGGGAGAAGTATTCAGTAAACTCATGATTAGGTTTCAGTCTTTCAGTGGATCTATGTCTCTGTCTTATAACTCTCACAAGTGCTTCTTAGCTTTTATCCCACTCCTTAGGTGAGAAAGGAAGACTAGAGGGGGTTGAAGTTGAGTAACTTCCCTCCCCCCAAACTGGATAAGGCTTTAGTGAGGTCTTTTCTCTTCCTGGGTAGGTCTTCATTATGGAGGACACTGGAGTCTATTTCAAAATGGTTACCTTTCACTGGAAGCATACTGCAGAATGGTTATTTCTTCCCTTCTCTTAGCAAAACAAAAGAGGACTATTCCATTCTCTTCATTGGGAGAATTTGGTAGAGTTCTTGGAGTAAAACTCCAAGTATAAGTCACCATCTTTGGCTTGGCAACCAGGAATTTTTCAGTCTTAAGCTAGGCCACACTCAGGTTCCAGCAATTCATTAAGGTCTCTGTTCAGAGGCTCCAGTAACTTCTGCTTCAAGTAAGCTGATCTGTATTCTCTGAATTCACCTGTCTCTCCAGTTTTCAGGTGGCAAGTTTGCACTGTGACCTCAATGCTCTGATGAACCTAAGGAAAGTTATTGTATTTCAATTTGTTCAGTTTTCTTTTTCTTGTTGTGAGTAGAAATAATGACTTGCAAGTTTTTTACATGTTTTGAGGAAAACTGGAATCCAACAGTGATGTTTTTAAATAACTTGCAAATTTAAAAGCTTACTGAAAAAAAATCAGAGTAAAATATGTATTTCATTAAGATATGCCAAATGTGTTCTCCAGATTTCGTATGTTTTGACATTTCTCTTATTATCCTGAAGGTACCTGTATCCAGAGTGTTCAGGGTTAAATTTAAGTGAGTATTACAATAAACAACAACCACTGAAACATCCCATATGTACCATTTACTTACTCAGGACTGTTTTAAAGCAGGAGGCAGTTTCCAGGTTGGTTCTAGAACTCTTCTGCCTTTGAATTCTTCAGTTTTATGGGTGACCTTAGGGTTATATATTGACTTACAGAAAAAAAAGAAAAAAAAGAAAAGGAAAATACTGTTTTAGAAGAGAAGATATTGTATTTCATAGAGAAAACACAAAGTAATTTCCAAAGCAGTCAGAGTAAAAACCATTGTAAGAACCACCAAAAAATTAGTGATTTTAAAAGTACATGATTAGAATAAATACTAGTATTTATTCTAAATACTATAAATACTAATATTGCTGTGCTTAGGACCATTTTATTATAAAGCATAGAAATATCTAGGTAGTTCCAGGCAAAAATAAATGTCTTCATCAATACCGAAGTACAAATATTTAGTGGGACAGAAGAAAACATGAATATTACAATGTTGTTTACTGTACAAAATACAATCAGAACTCATAGGTACTGCTCCTTAAAATTCAAACTCATAAATTTGCCTTAAGAGTTCAAAATTAATGAAGATTTGCAAAAGATTATTAGTCACTTTCATAAAAGACTTCCTATGAAAAAATTGAGTATTTCTTAGACCTACTAAGAGTAACCAGCCAGTAAATTATTTCAGCTAAATAATACCTTCCTTGGCTAAGTTGTGAGGCAAGGTTACATGTGTAAGATGCTAAAATATATCACTCGGGATATACTTATAAATAATCTTCTGTTTTGTTATGAATTAACAATTTATACTTAAATTATGATTTTTAACTTCCACATCTAATATCAAAAGATAAAAATTCTACTTTATTTCTCCTCTGTATATCCTTCTTACAAAATTTGTATTTATTTGGCAACAATGTTTTTTTTTTCTTTTCAAAGTAACAGTATTCATTGTTTTTGCACCACACTAACTGCTCCATGCAATACGTGCCCCCCTTAGTACCTACGAACTGGCTCCCCCAACCTCCCACCTCTGCCCCTTTAAAACCCTCAGGTTGTTTTTCAGAGTCCATAGTCTCTCATGGTTCACCTCCCCTTCCAATTTCCCTCAACTTCCTTCTCTCCATCTCCCCATGTCCTCCATGTTATTTGTTATGTTCCACAAATAAGTGAAACCATATGATAATTGACTCTCTCTGCTTGACTTATTTCACTCAACATAATCTCTTCCAGTTCCGTCCATGTTGCTACAAAAGTCGGGTATTCATCCTTTCTGATGAAGGCATAATACTCCATAGTGTATATGGACCACATCTTCCTTATCCATTCATCTGTGGAAGGGCATCTTGGTTCTTTCCACAGTTTGGCGACCATGGCCATTGTTGCTATAAACATTGGGGTACAGATGGCCCTTCTTTTCACTACATCTGTATCTTTTGGGTAAATACCCAGTAGTGCAATTGCAAGGTCATAGGGGAGCTCTATTTTTAATTTCTTGAGGAATCTCCACACTGTTCTCCAAAGTGGCTGCACCAACTTGCATTCCAACCAACAGCATAAGAGGGTTCCCCTTTCTCCACATCCTCTCCAACAAACATTGTTTCCTGTCTTCCTAATTTTGGCCATTCTAACTGGTGTAAGGTAGTATCTCAATGTGGTTTTAATTTGAATCTCCCTGATGGCTAGTGATGATGAACATTCCATTCCATGCTCTTGGATTAGAATAATAAACATTGTTTAAATGTCTATACTGCCTAGAGCAATCTATACTTTTAATGCCATTCCGATCAAAATTCCACTGGTATTTTTCAAAGAGCTGGAGAAAATAATCCTAAAATTTGTATGGAATCAGAAGAGACCCTGAATTGCTAAGGAAATGTTGAAAAACAAGAATAAAACTGGCGGCATCACGTTACCTGATTTCAAACGTTACTACAAAGCCTTGATCACCAAGACAGCATGGTACTGGCATAAAAACAGACACATAGACCAGTGGAACAGAGTAGAAAGCCCAGATATGGACCCTCAACTCTATGGTTAAATAATCATCAACAAGGCAGGAAAAAATACACAGTGGAAAAAAGACAGTCTCTTTAATAAATGATGCTAGGAAAATTGGACAGCTATATGTAGAAGGATGAAACTTGACCATTCTCTTACACCATACACAAAGATAAACTCGAAATGGATAAAAGACCTCAACGTGAGGCAGGAATCCATCAGAATCCTAGAGGAGAACATAGGCAGTAACCTCTTTGATATCAGCCACAGCAACTTGCTTCAAGATATGTCTCCAAAGGCAAAGGCAACAAAAGCGAAAATGAACTTTTGGGACTTCATCAAGAACAAAAGCTTCTGCACAGCAAAGGAAACAGTCAACAAAACAAAGAGGCAACCCACGGAATGAGAGAAGGTATTTGCAAATGACAGTACAGACAAAAGGTTGATATCAAGGATCTATAAAGAACATCTCAAACTCAATACACACAAAACAGATAATCATATCAAAAAATGGGGAAAGAGCCTAGATGTCCATCAACAGATGAATGGATAAAGAAGATGTGGTATATATACACGATGGAATACTATGAAGCCATCAAAAGAAATGAAATCTTGCCATTCGCAATGATGTGGATGGAACTAGAGGGTATCATGCTTAGTGAAATAAGTCAATCAGAGAAAGACAACTATCATATGATATCCCTGATATGAGGAAGTGGAGATGCAACATGGGGGACTAGGGGGGTAGAAAAAGAAGAAAAGAAACAAGATGGGATTGGGAGGGAGACA
>PISX010017248.1:0-43919 GCA_004024625.1 Mellivora capensis | reverse complement strand
GGAGGCGGTCACATTCGGCGCGTCCCTAGCCCAGGGGACGGGGCCCCGGGCAGTCCCCGCATCGTCGCACCCCCGCTCCGCGCCTCGGGGCACACGCCCCAAAGCCGGGCCAACTGGCCCTCTTCCGGGCCCAAGGAGAGCCGCAGGAAAGCCTTCCTGTCTCACGCTCGTCCTCGTCTTACTCCCGCCATCTAAGATGGCGGCCCCAACGCCCACGACGAAGAGACTCTCGGGCGGCCCCGGCAAACGAGCCCTCCACTCGGTGCTCCTCCTCCCGACCTGCGGCGCCACTGGCTCTCTGCTTCTGCGCGAGCCTGCCGAGCCGCGGCTGCAAACTTGGTTCGGGCATCTATCACTCTAGTCTGAACTCGAGCCCCGCCCCCAGGGGGCGTGGCCTTGCGATGTCGCCAGTCGCCATTTCGGATCCGTGGCGGCGGTCGGCGCGGTCCAGGTTGGCGCCCGGTAGGTCCTGTTGGCAATCGAGAAGGGCCACCCCGGACTCCCAGAAGGGTCCGGTGCTTAACTGCGAGAGGAACGCCAGCCTGCCAGCATCACAAGACCCGGAGACAACCAGACTTGCCGGAGGACGCACCGTATACTATGTAAAGCTTTGGCGCTATCCTTAGGCATGTTGGAATTCGAATCGCCACTCAGCTACTTACGTGTTGTATGGGAAGGTCCCTATATTTTCCTTTTTTTTTTTTTAATTTTATTTAAGTAAGTAATCTCTACACCATACGTGGGACTCTTTAAGATTGAGCGTCTCATGCTTTTCTGAGCCAGCCAGGCACCCGACCATAGAAGTTTTCTGAGCCTCACTTTTCTCTCCGTAAATTAGGGGACCTTTTTCCCCATCAGTTTGGCAAAAAGTTAACGGGACTGATAATACTCAGTCTGGTCCAAAAACCTGTTATGTACCCTAATTCAGGCAGGATTGCTTATGGGGAGGGCAGTTTGGCGTTATCTACTGACACTTTTTATGTGTATACCCCTCGTGCCAGCAGTTCCCCTTTTAGGCACTAATTTTAAAGAAATGTGTACCCATAGCACAAACAGGCATGTGCTAAGACGTTTATTGCCATATTGTTTGCATTAGAGATACCCTGGCAAAGATGTGAGTTAATTAAGTAGAAAACTACAAATAAGTGGTGCTACATCCACAGTATGGGATTTTATCTGTCTTAAAAGATCCCAGTTATGGGCTGGGGCCATGATTCCAGGGTCCTGAGATGGAGCCCCTTGTGAGCTCCCTGCTCGGCGGGGAGTCTGCCTCTACCCCAGCATTTGCGCAGTCTCTCTCTCTCTCTCTCTCTCTCAAATAAATAAATGAAACCTTAAAAAAAAAAAAATGAGCAGGATCTATGTACTAATCCAAGACATTTTTTTTTAAAGATTTTATTTATTTATTTGTCAGAGAGAGTGAGCACAGGCAGACAGAGTGGCAGGCAGAGGCAGAGGGAGAAGCAGACTCCCTGCTGAGCAAGGAGCCTGATGTGTGGGACTCAATCCCAGGACACTGGGATCATGACCTGAGCCGAAGGCAGCCGCTTAACCAACTGAGCCACCCAGGCGTCCCCAAGACATTTTTTTTTTTTAAATTGTCAGAGAGAGAGGGAGAGCGAGCAAGCACAGGCAGACAGAGTGGCAGGCAGAGGGAGAAACAGGCTCCCTGCTGAGCAAGGAGCCCGATGCAGACTCAATCCCAGGACTCAATCCCAGGACTCAGGGATCATGACCTGAGCCGAAGGCAGCGGCTTAACCAACTGAGCCACCCAGGCGTCCCCCAAGACATATTTTTATAAGAACATTTTCTTTGGTAGGATGCTGTTTATTCAAACACAGGCACACAAAACTACCCAATACCATGTGCAGCATTCATTTATGTAAACTTTTTATGGGAGCCTATTGTGTCCCACACACTGTTCTGGTTGTTGGGAAATCTACATTCAAAAGCCCTGCCTTCTAGAGATGAGAGACCAAAAGAAAGTATAAAATAAATTCAGATAGTAATATGTGGAGCATAGGAAAATGAAGATGAAGCAAGATGAGAAAGATAAGACAGCTATGTAAGGACCAACATGAAAATAAATGCAGAGGAAAGACTGGAGGGCATTGAATACAGAAGGTCCATGAGAGTTGTTTTTGGTGGGTTTTTTTCTTTTTATAGGTGTAACAGCAATAACGTCTACCTCAAGGATTAAATGAAATAAAACATGGAAAGCATTTAGCACAGAGCTGGGGGGTTGAGACTTCAGAACCTGGAATCTGATTGCCTGGTTACGAATTTAGATAGCCACTTCCTCATTTGTGACTGAGATAAGTCATTTAAGCCTCAGTTCCTCAGTTTCCTCATCTGTAAAGAAAACATGATCATATCCACCTCTTAGAGTTAAAGGATTTAGTGAGTTTAAGATGTAAGGCACTTGAAACAGTTCCTGGCTTGTATTAAACATAGAAATGTTGGCTGTAATTATACCTATCTCTTTTCGTAATATCATTACTACATAGGATAGAGCAGCAAAACCACACTTGCTGACCCCAGGCCATTTCTTCCTTCGGTGGCCCCCAGCTGCTACACTTTACTTAGGGAGTCTGTGCTTCATTTAAACCTCTCGGCTGACAAAAATGGCTATTTCATTTAAAAAAAAAAAAAAACAAAAAACAAAAATTAAAACAGCTTATAAAGGTGAAATTCACATAACATAAACTTAACCCTTTTAAAGTGAAAAATTAAGTAGCATTTGATATGTTCACAGTATTATGCAATCACCACTTCTAGTTCCAAAATATTTCCTCAATCCGAAGCAAAACCCCTTACCCATTAACCAGTTTCTCCCCATCCCATTCCCACCCAGCCTCTGACAACCACCAAGATGCATTCTATAACTGGGGATTTATCTTTTCTGGATATTTCTTTTTTTTTTTTTTAAGAATTTATTTATTTGTCAGACAGAGTGAGCACAGGCAGACAGAGTGGCAGGAAGAGGCAGAGGGAGAAGCAGACTCCCTGCTGAGCAAGGAGCCCCATATGGGACTCGATCCCAGGACACTGGGATCATGACCTGAGCCGAAGGCAGCCGCTTAACCAACTGAGCCACCCAGGCGTCCCTCTTTTCTGGATATTTCATATAAATGGAATCATACAACATGTGACTATGTGTGTCTGGTTCTTTTTACTTAGCATACTTAGCATGGCATGTATCAGTAACTTATTTTTATGGCTAAATAATACTCCACCATACACAATTGGTTGATAGACATTTGGGCTGTTTCCATCTTTAGGCCATCGTGAATATTGTTGCTGTGAGCATGCGTATACATGTGGTATTAGAGTACCTATCTTCAAGAGCGCCTGGGTGGCTCAGGTCATGATCACAGTGTCGTGGGATCAAGCCCCCCATCAGGTTCCCTGCTCCACAGGAACCCTGTTTCTCCCTCTCCCGCTTCCCCTGCTGTATTCCCTCTCTTACTATCTCTCTCTCTCTCTGTCAAATAAGTAAATAAAATCTTTTTTTTTTTTTAATTACCTATCTTCAGTTCTTCCAGGCATATACCTAAGAGTAGAACCGCAGGCATCACCTTGCACCCCACTGGATTGCAGGTCCTCTACTTTAAAAACCTCTGGCTTGGTGGTAGGAAAAGTCAAAGAGCTAGAGTTTTTAGAAAAGAAAGGAATGAGGACAGAAATGAGTCAAATAGTTTGAAGGAAGAATGGACATGCCATGATCTCAGATCAAAGAGAGAAGGGAAAGAATAGGTGTCATTGGTGCGGGGAGGCTAACATGGAAACTTACCCAGGTGTTGGCATGTTCTGTTTAATTTGGGAGGTGGATACATGAGTGTGTGTGTGTGTGAGAGAGAGAAATTGATACATGTTCTTTCTATATATTTGCTACGGCTCAATAAGAAATTCTTTGTAAAGATGTATAAGGTCTTTAAGCCTGGCAGAAAGGATGAATTTTTCAGGTAAAAGAAAGGAAAACAAGTGATAGCTACCATTTATGGAAACTTTTCATGTATCTGGCATTGGATACAATCACTGGTACACATTACTACCTGAAACTTCTGATCTTCAAACGAGGAACCCTTCTAAGAGGGTAATTAATCCAAGGACAAAGCTGGGAAGTGATGGAGAAGGGGTTTGAACCTGTTCATTTGTTCATTCATTCAACGTTCAGTCAATAAAGATTTCCGTTGTGCTTACCATGTGCCAGCTCCTGTGTTAGCCCTGGATCGATGGCAGTGAATAAGCCAAGGTCTTTGCCCTCAAGGACTTGAAGGTCTGATGGGGGAGGACTTGCAACAAACTGATAAACAAATCAGCATAAGAACTAGGATTATGGTCAATTGATGAGGGGAATGACTAGAGAATGTTAGAATTGGAATCGGGTGTGCTTTTAGGCTCAGCAGGCATGGAGGGCCTCTCTTAGGGAGTAAGACTTAAGCTGGGCAATGAAGGAGGAGGAAACCAGGGGGACAGCAGCTGAAATGGCACGTGAAGGGCCATGAAGTGGGAAAGGAGTGTGGACCAGTGTAGTTTAGAGCACAGAGAACGAGGAAGTGTGAGGTGGGAAGAGGTCAAAGGATGGAGTCATATCCAGTCCAACTCCCACAACTTCCATGCCTTTCTTTGCCATCCTGCCTCTCCAGTGAGTTTAATTTTAGTTACAGAGCAGTTTAAAGTGTGGGCCTGACTTGGGCTGGGCGCTGGGAGAGACAGAGCCTTGTAAACAAACAGTTACCTCACCTGGTGATCCAAATGTGCTCTAAGGGCGAGCTCACCGGAGTTCCGTGGTACCACACCAGAGGAGGGAGGGAGAGGCTGGTTCTGTCAGAGAAGCCTCCACAGAGGCAACACTTAAGCTGAGTCCTGAAGGAAGAGTCGGAATTTTCCAGACTGAGAAGGGTGGGAGGACAGGGCAGGAGGTAGGAACCATATGACCAAAGGCATTGAGATGTGACTTTACAGACAAGTCTGAGAAACAGCATGCAGTTTTCAGTTGGAGACTGCCTCCCTGAGGCAGAAGAGAATGATGAAGGGGAGGTTGGAGGGGCAAAAGATGTCTCCCCTAGAGTCAATCTCCCTTAAGCCATGAGGCAGTCCTTAACGGGGGACGGAGGAGTGGTTAACGGGCTAGCTACTGGGGCGTCAATCACAATACATCTTGTGGTATCTTAAACAGGAAATCCTAGGGCAGTCATCTCAGAAACCAAGTCAAAATTAATACCTGGGCTCTCTCAGAAATTACTTGGGGGGACGTACACTGGAACAATCTCTATGGAAGTCAATTTGGCAACATCAAAATTATAAATGTGTATACTTTCTCTCAAAGATAGTCTCCTGGAGGGACGCCTGGGTGGCTCAGTTGGTTGGGCGACTGCCTTCGGCTCAGGTCATGATCCCAGAGTCCTGGGATCGAGTCCCACATCGGGCTCCTTGCTCGGCAGGGAGCCTGCTTCTCCCTCTGCCTCTGCCTGCCACTCTGTCTGTCTGTGCTCTCTCTCTCTCTCTCCCTCTCTCTGACAAATAAATAAATTAAAAAAAAAAAAAAAAGATAGTCTCCTGGAAATTTATCCTACAGATAAACTTGTGTGTGAGATGCTGTATGTACAAGGTATTCCTTGCTACATTGCTTATAATCTAGACAAAGAAATGTCATATGAAATGTCAGGTGAAAGATGAACTCTCTTATGTACTGATATGGAAAGATAGCCAAGAAATCCCATTAAAGGAAAAAAACAAAAACAAAACTGTGTGCTACTTTTTGGGAAAAGGAAGAAAAACATCTGTTTAAATTAAGTCTAAAGGACACACAAAATGCTAATGGTGATCACAGGTGAAGGGGAGGGTTGAAGCTGGGAGTATGGAGTATAGGAGGTGAAAAAATAATTTGCACTGCTTTACCTTTAATAATTTTTATTTACATTTTTCCCTTTTTGTTTCTTTTGTTTTCTTTCCTTTTAATTTAAAATTTTTATATCTTATTTGTATTTATTTTTTCTTAAACTTCTAATAATTTTTAATTGTTGAACCATGTGAATGTGTTACTCCCTCGAAAATTTAATAAAAAAAACAAACAAACAAGCAAAAACAGGCCTGAAGGTACAATGAAATGGTCCACACCGGAAACAGAGATTGAGAATGGGGGAATAAGAGACAGAGGGAAGAGGGACGTCAACAGTCTGTCCCACAGCCCTCCCACCATCTCCAGTGTTCACATTCCACACAAACTACCCACCCCAGACTCCCAACTCAACGTGACCTTCACCAAGACATTAACCACCCAGGATTCTAAGGGGTAGGCCTCAGGCAATGCCCTCTGGTCCCTGGCCCACCTCTCCAGCCTTCCCAGAACAACACCCTGTTTTCCATGCTAGCCCCTGAGATAGACAGCCCCCAGATAAAAGGCACCTTGCCTAGGCAGCCCCACACACAGCAATTAATGGGGTCCACCTGCCTCTTGGTCATGGCCAACGCACAGCATTTTCCCATCACCTCCTTGGTTAACCTCTACCTGACTCCTCCCAGCCTCAGACCACACCCAGCCCCAACAGGAGCCCTGAACCCTGAGCCCCTGTTTACTGCCCCCTTTCCAGCAGATTCCTACTGCAGCTATTGGTGGGGAGAACACGCATTTCTTTCCTTGATAAACCCAACCTCTCCTCTGCAGAGGGGTAGGCCCTGGGTTCTTAGGTCAGAGATCAAATCCCAGCCCTGCCCTCACTGCTGTGATTCTTGGCCTCTCCCTCAGGTGGTGCAGGAGCAGGAAGACTTGCCGTTGGGGGTTATTGGGAGGAAATGAAACAGGAAAGTACAGGCCCTGGTACGCAGTAGGTGCTCAGGGAGCACGCCTCCTCCCTTTCCTCTCCAATACCTCTCCCTGATGTACTGCTTTCTGCTCTAACTGGACTAGTCTGCCAATCTTTTTTTTTTTTTTTTTTAATTTTTTTTTAAATTTATTTATTTGTCAGAGAGGGAGAGAGAGAGCACGAGCACAGGCAGACAGAGTGGCAGGCAGAGGCAGAGGGAGAAGCAGGCTCCCTGCCAAGCAAGGAGCCCGATGTGGGACTCGATCCCAGGACGCTGGGATCATGACCCGAGCCAAAGGCAGCTGCTTAACCAACTGAGCCACCCAGGCGTCCCTAGTCTGCCAATCTTGATGAAAAAAAGTACCAGCACTTTCAAATGTCCCTTTCCCCCTTCCAGTTACCACCCTGACTCTTTTTTCCCTTTCCCCCTAAAAATTTAGAGCCAAATTTGTCCAAAAATGGATCTAGACTCAGGTTCAATTCTGTCACCCATCCCTCCCTCCGTTAAGCCCCCAACAGTCTGCCTTCCATAGCCACCTTCGAAATGCCTCTCCTTCACACTGAAACATCTCTCCAGAAGAGTTTCTCAAGCCTAGGCCTCAGTGCCCTTCATGACATTTGGTAAAGGGCATCCTCTTCCTGTTGAAATTCTCTCCTAGTTCACAGGTCTGACTCCTCCAGTTCCAGAAATGGCACCTGTTCTCTTCTCAGGCCTATGGAACCCAGTACAATGGGTGAAGCAGCTCATGTTATTCCCTCTGCTGGAAATGCTCTTCCCTACTTTTTTTTTTTTTTTAAGATTTCATTTATTTATTTGTCGGAGAGCAAGAGCGAGCACAAGCAGGGGGAGCAGTGTGCAGAGAAAGAGAAACAAGCAGGCCCCGCTGAGGAATGAGCCCAATGCAGGACTCAATCTCAAGACCCCAGGACCATGACCCAAGCCAAAGGCAGATGCTTAACCAACTGAGCCACCCAGGTGTCCTGCTTTTTCCTATTTTTAATACCAGCTCAATGGCTATGTCTCCATGGAGTCTCCTCTGGTAGCTGCAACCTACAATGTTCTGTCTTTCTCTGAATTTTCATGTATCTCCTGCTTTAGCCCACACCTTATTATACACCCTTTTCTTTTTCTTTTTTTTTTTTTTTTAAGATTTTAGTTATTTATTTGAGAGAGAGAGTGAGTAAGAGAGAGCATGAGAGGGTAGAAGGTCAGAGGGAGAAGCAGACTCCCTGCGGAGCTGGGAGCCCCAAGCGGGACTTGATCCTGAGTCTCCGGGATCATGACTTGAGCTGAAGGCAGTTACTTAATCGACTGAGCCACCCAGGCGACCTATACAGCCTTTTCTTGACCTCTCATTGCCTCAGCTGGAAGGAAAGGGACGGTCTTTGGAGGCAGACATTGAATTTCCATCTCCTTATTCTATTAGCTGTGTGACTCCAGGCCAGGCAAACAAGCTACTACGCATCTATCTGAGAGATTTTCTTATCTATGAAATGGGGATAATATGCCCACCTCACAAGACTTTGGTGAAGCTGAGATCCTTTTTAAAGCGTTTTGTGGGGGCGCATGGGTGGTTCAGTCTTTAAGCGTCTGCCTTCGGCTCAGGTCATGATCCCAGAGTTCTGGGATCGAACCCCTCATTGGGCTCCCTGTTCGGCAGGAAGCCTGCTTCTCCCTCTCTCTCTCCCAATCCCCCTGCTTTTGTTCCCTCTCTCACTGTATCTCTCTACCTCAAATAAATAAATAAAATCTTAAAAATAAATAAATAAATATGGGGCACCTGGGTGGCTCAGTGGGTTAAAGCCTCTGCCTTCAGCTCAGGTCATGATCTCAGGGTCCTGGGATCGAGCCCCACATCAGGCTCTCTGCTCGTCAAGGAGCCTGCTTCCCCTCTCTCTCTGTCTGCCTCTCTGCCTACTTGTGATCTCTGTCTGTCAAATAAATAAATAAAATCTTTAAAATAAATAAGTAAGTAAGTAAATAAATAAATAAATAAAGCGTTTTGTGTTGGGGAGGGTGCACCTGGCTGGCTTGGGCACCAGTTGGTGAAATGTGTGATGCTTGATCTCAGGGTTGTGAGTTCGAGCCCCATGCCAGGTGTGGAGATTTCTTAAAAATAAAAAACTTAGGGGAAAAAAAAAA
This sequence comes from Mellivora capensis, assembly GCA_004024625.1. Taxonomy (NCBI): domain Eukaryota; kingdom Metazoa; phylum Chordata; class Mammalia; order Carnivora; family Mustelidae; genus Mellivora; species Mellivora capensis. The sequence goes on along the minus strand of PISX010017248.1, from coordinate 34,966 downwards.
AGCATCTTGTGCTGGGGAAAGCCAGGGTGGGCTTCCTGGGCATGAGATCAATGCTGTAACACGGGGTCCCTGAACTCAGAAGGCCCAGCTCTTGGGGTTTAAGGCTCTGTGGTCACTGTTTTGAAATGCATAATAACTTTTATGTTTGAATTTGTGTTTTGTTAAGTGAAGTCTTGTGGGACAATAGACCATAGACCCCAGAGGCTTGGAACTCTGCTCACAGGTTGTCCTGCCTCCCACCTCCCTGGGGGTTCTCAGCTGCCTGTTTCCCTTCTGACACTTCCCTTACTCCCCAACCTGAGCCAGGTCCTGCCCAGCCTCACTCTCTCCACTCCCACCCGGAAACCTTTGTGGTCCTGGAGCCCAGGGAAGGCCTAGGCACAGGCGAGGGAGAGGGCATGTTTGATCTTGATGTGCTCTCCCCAGGCTGGGAGGACCACTGTACATTTGGCTGGCATTTGGTCGGGGGCGGGGGGCTCATCCCCAACTCTGATCCAGGTACTGAGCTCCACTGGCACAGAGGTTCCCGTCCTTTGAAGGTCACACAATCCATCAGGAGTTGAGATGGCGGGTCCATGGGAAGGAGAGATTGACTTTCCTCCACAGGCCCAGGTCTAGCCTTCCAGTCTGGCAGCCAGCCCAGTGGAGAACTCCAGCAGCCAGCAGTCACACACAGCCGTCACAGTCCACACTCGCCCTGAGTATTCCTAAGTCCAGGGAATCTGACATTAAAGAGCACATACAAAACACCATGACAAGGTGAGAGAGAGGAAGGAAAAAGTTCTCCATTTTAATACCTTTAAAGTCATTTTTTCCCTGCTTTATGAACAAGGGACCCCGCATGTCCATTTTTGTGCTGGGCCCCACAAATTATGTAGATGAGCCTGGAGAGAGGCCAGGAGGGCCCTATAGCCCTGGAAGCTTCTCTGCAGACAGTCATAGAGGTTACATGGACAAGAATGAAAGAAAGCCCTGGTCATACAATTTAACCTGAAGCCTTATCAGTGGACCACATTGTCTCTCTGGTAGACTATTATTCCAGTTGCCCATTGGGTAACAGGCGACTCCTAACTTAGGGGTGTAAAACAGCAAGCATTTGTCATGCTCACGGATTCTGTGGGTCAGGAATGCAGACAGGGCCTGGCAGGGATGACTTGCTCCAGGATGCCTGGAGCTACAGGCGTCAGGACTCCGGTGGCTGGAGGTGACCTGAATAGCTGGTGCTGGAGGGTCCGCTTCCAAGATGGTTTTTCACTCCTATGTCTGGCAGCTCTGTGCAGATGGCTGGAAGGTATGTGTGGGGGAACGGGGAGCGGTTAGCCGGGACTGCCTGCCAACGCACCTCCAGCTGGCCTTTCCAGCACGGTGGCCTCGGGGTAGTCAGAATTCCTACATGGCGTTGCAGAGCACCAGTAAACAAGGCAGAAGCTGCTCAGTCTTTTATGACTCAGTCACCTAGCATCATTGCCAGCATGCTCTGCCGGCTGGAAGCAGTCACAGTCCTGCCCATTCTCAAGGGTGGGGAACACAAAATCCATTTCTTGACTGGGGGGACTAGCAAGGTTACAGAAGCTGATGTGGGATACAGCCATCTGTAAAAAGTACAATCAGCCACAACTGTGAATTTAGTTTCCAAAATAAATGTCATCATTACCTAATAAAGGGCATTATTAATTTGTGTTGTTGGAAATGGGGGTTATGGTTTAAACACATTAATTTGTTGAAAATAAGCATTTAAGGGGCACCTGAGTGGCTCAGTGAGTTAAAGCCTCTGCCTTCGGCTCAGGTCATGATCCCAGAGTCCTGGGATTGAGCCCCGCATCGGGCTCTCTGCTCAGCAGGGAGCCTGCTTCCTCCTCTCTCTCTCTGCCTGCCTCTCTTGCCTACTTGTGATCTCTGTCTGTCAAATAAATAAATAAAATCTTAAAAAAAAAAAAAGAAAAGAAACATTTAAAATACATCATGCCCACTTTTTAATATCGACTTTGGCACTTGTACTTGTAAAAAAGATATACCAGGAGCAGCTATTTCATTGTCACTGATGTCGAGTTGAAAATGGGTACAGTTTCCTTCATTACCTTGGGCTGGCTGCTTCCAAATGGAGAAGGAAATAATCAGGGCTAGAGGTGTGATTGTGTTACTTTGTTTTGCATAAGCCTCATGGACAGACATCCCAGTTCCCCAGTTCATTCTCCATTGTCTGCAATTCAGTTTATTTCAATGCACATTTACTGAGGACATACTGCATGTTGGGAGCCACATACTGAGCCTGCATGGTCCCTGCCTTCCAGGGGCTCACTGGGCAGGGAGGAACAAACTAAGCACAACCAGGTGCGAGGAACTCAAACACAACAGACTGCCCATACAGCGCTCAGTGTTACACAGACATGTGGATTCAGGACTGGCCAATCAAAGTGGCACATGGCAGTGGTCACAGTGATTGGTTCAGGGATGGGCACATGACCCAACCAGATCCAATCAAAGTGAATCTCCAGCTTTTATGAAGCTGCTCCCAAATGAGTCTTCAGAATTTTCCTAATGAATTTCTCATTCAAGTCAACGGACTTGAACTGAGCCGCGGGAAGGGGAGCGCTGGGGCTGCCTCAGCTACCTTTGTACAATGAGAGCCGAGCCTGGAGGGTCCTTAACATCCGTTAAGCACTGAAACCAACCTGACCTACAACTAGCCAGACCTGGGCTTTCCAGTTCCATGCAGCTTTACATTCCCCTTTCCTAAACTTAAAACCACTGAATTCGTTTTTCTGTCACTTGTAATAGAGTTCTAATAGATGTTCCAGTGATTACCTATTGATTTCCTCTGATAATATTGCTATTTAGTTATGGTCATTCCTTTTTCCTCTGAGGAGCAAGCTCCTAGAACAAAGGAACCACTGGGGGGCTATGCACACACTTCCAGAGAGAGCATCTTTGAACTGAAGAGTGTTCCAGGCCCCAAAGACCACTGAAGGAGAGGTCTGCCCAGCACGTTGCAGCCTTCCTTCTGCTGCTCTGTGCCCTCAAATGGCTTGCCTCCCCTTGCAAGACTTGGAGGCTCTTGTGGAGGTGCAGAGTTTTTGGTATTAGCCTCTCCACATTTACCACACTCGGTTAAGCACATTGTGAGAATCTGGGTATTATATTATTAGGAATATTTGCCTCCTTTACAAGTAGACATTGGCCCCATAACTTTGAGTAGGTGAGAACTGAGGAGTTTTGTTTGTTCAGTGGGTGGGGATGGGATCTTCTGGTAACCAGCTTAAATTGTGTACCCCTTCACCTACTTCTCTAGAAGGGAAAGACTTAAAGGAATGCTACAAGAGGTCAGTCTTCTAAACACCAGATTAATAGAAATCAGGCCCATCTGTACAGCCTTTTTCTCAGATTTGGATATGATGTACACATTTAAAATTCTAGATTCTTTTCTCTCAGTTCATTTCCTGTGGACAACTTTGGTTTTATCCTCTTCCTCAAATTACCATCAGTAATGTTGGTGTCCTGTCCACATTTGGAAAGTCAATGTTTTCTGGGTTTTTTTTTTATTTGTATACATTTATTTATTTGAGAGAGAGAATCCCAAGCAGACTCCATGCTGAGCATGGAGCCCAATGCATGGCCCCATGCAGAGCCTGATCCCAAGACTCTGAGATCATGACCTGAGTGGAAATCAAGAGATGAAAAGCCACCCAGACACACTCTTCATTTTTTAGAATTTTATTTACATATTTATTTATCAGAGAGAGGGATCAATGTTTTCTTTTAGAAATAATTTCAGAAGCCAAAAGTCTCCAAAACAAGTTGGTTAACAAGGAAAGGAAATTTATACTAACAATAGCTAACAGTATATATCCGGCATAATGCCGTGACATATGGTAGTAAATCATATGGCTGAATCTCATAACAATACTGCAAAACAGGTACCATTACCATTCCATTTTACAGATGAAGGAACTGAGGCAAGGACATTAACAGAGGTGAGCAATTCAAGCAGTTCAGCTCTATCCCCTCTTATTTTTTTTTAAATAAAATTTAAAATAATAAATAACAATAAAATAAATTAAAAAATAAAAATAAAAATAAAAAATAAATAAAAAATTTAAAAATGATTTTAAATAAAAATTTAAAATAAAATTTAAAAAAAAATTTTTAAATAAAAGGTGTCCCTCCCCTTACTTTTTAAAAAAATAACTACTTATGTTTATATAACTTCAAAGAGAAATTTTGCAAAATACTATAATGAACTCACATATATAGAACCTGTACCTTTAATCATTAGATTATATTTGTTCAATAAATAGGAACTTAAACATAGTAGTTGATCTTAATTAAGAAAACAGGGATGCCTGGGTGGCTCAGTTGGTTGAGCGGCTGCCTTCGGCTCAGGTCATGATCCCAGCGTCCTGGGATCGAGTCCCACATCGGGCTCCTTCCTCGGCCGGGAGCCTGCTTCTCCCTCTGCCTCTGTCTGCCTGTGCTCGCTCGCTCTCTCTCCCTCTCTCTCTGACAAAAAAATAAATTAAAAAAAAAAAAAAGAAGAAGATCTATTTCCTTTAAAAAAAGAAAAGAAAAGAAAAGAAAATATTAATATACCCAAAATAAAAATCCAAAACAAAGATCAATCTTGGCTGAAACTCCCAAAGCTGAAGGCAGAAACGAAGTATGTCCAATTATTTTCTGCATAATTCTTACTCAATTCTGTATTTATCCTTCCTGAGGTTTACTTACAGCAACAAATACATTCACAACACCTCAGAGTCCAGAGAAATCTTCGAGACTCTTGGTGCAAACGTGGCTGCCTCTCGTATTTGGCAGATAAGTGACCTGGCCTGAAGGAGGGACCAGGTAGGTACGCTGCCTCCCAACCAGGCAGGGGGTTGCTGAGAGCCCAGTGGCTTTAGAACTCAGATCAAAGCCCAGTGTCACTGGATGGCTCAGTTAGTTAACTATCAGACTGTTGATTGCAGCTCTGGTCGAGATCTCAGAGTTGTGACACTGGGGCTTTGGGCTCTGCCCTCAGCAGGGAGTCTGCTCGAGATTCTCTCCTTCCCTCTAACCTTCCCTCCAGTGTGGGCTGACTCTCTCTCTCTCTCAAATAAATAAATAAATAAATCTTAAAAAAAAAAAAAAAAAAGCCATGTGATCTTGGACAAGGGCCTAACCTCACAAAACCCTGGTTTCCTTATCTGTAAATGGAGCAAAGAATACTGACCTCACAAGGTTATTGAGAGAATTAAGATAAGATATGTGAAGAGCTTGGCATCAAGCAGGGATCCAATAAATGTCCCTTTGCTGTGCCTTTTCAAATAGCTTCCACACTTCAGATTATTTCTCTAGAATAGAGTCCCAGGAGTGGAATTACTGGATCAACTGGAATAAACATTTTTATGGCCCTTGATCTATATTGCCAGCTCATTTTCTCAAAGGGCGCTGCCACCAACCGCATGTGAGGTTGCCAAGTTCACCACCACGGCACCAGCACAAAAATATTATAATCTTTTTGCTGTTGGTTATCAGCAAAAGAAAAGTGCTTTATCACTGCTTTAAGTTGGAGCTCTTTGATTAACCATGCACCTGAATATTTTCCCACATATAGGCCTTCTGACTTATCCGTTCATGACCTTTGACTGTGGGGGTATTGGCATTTTTTTCTTATCAACATGTGTGAATTCTTGTGAATTATTCACTTTTTAAATATTGATGGCACATGTTTGTTCCTAGTCTCTCTTCCCACACCCGTTCTTTTTTGTCTTTTTATTTTGAAGCTGTTTCATTGATTTGTAGCAATTTTATAGTTATAGTTACTGTTGTTGTGCCAGTTTGGGAGGATTTTAAAGAACACGTGTCTTTCACCTGTATTTTGATGTTTTTCTTTCTGATTCATTTTATAACTTTTAGCTGTCTCTCTGAAGGCTAGAGTATTTTTGAGGAACCAAATGTTATAGGCTGAATTGTGTCTGCCCAAAAGCTATGTTGTGGTCCTAACCCCCAGCACCTGCTAATGTGTCCTTATTTGGAAATAGAGACTTCGCACATGTGACCAGGCGGAAATGAAATCATACCAAAGTGGGGTTGGCACTAGCCAAATAGGACGGGTGTCCTTATTAGAAGAGGAGAAGACGGACACTCAGGGAGAAGACCACATACGTGGTGACAGAGACAGAGGTTGGAGTGAGGCACCTGCAAAGCCAGGGAACACTGCCAGACACCAGTAGGAGCTAAGAGAAAGGCAAAGAAAGTTTGCATCCAGAGTCCCAGAGCGAACACAGGCCAGCTGACACCTTGAGTTCATACTTCTGGTCTCCAGATCCATGAGAGAATAACTGTCTGATTGCTTAAGTCACCCAGTTTGGCTACCCTAGAAACTAATATAGACACCAAGGTAAGGCCAAATTTTCCTATCAAAATTGGAACGAAGGAGAACTGGACAGAAATGATCTCACGCGGAACATCGAAGTGCCAGGCATGGAGAAGGCTGGGACCAAGAGTGCTGTTTTCCGAGCCCCTAGGAAAATACGAAAATACCAAAATGAAACTCAAATGACTGGAAGAGTTAAATATAAAAATGAAACCATAGACATTCCAGAGGAAAATGTGTGAACGTTAAAAAATTTTTGTTTTTGTAGTATAAGGGAGGCATTTCTAAGCATGATACAGATGCCAGAAGCTGTAAAAGGAGAAGGTTAATAAATTCAACCACAATAAAGTCAACTTTCTGCATGGTAATAAATACCTTAAACAAGATCAAAGGTCAAGTGGCACACTGGGGAAAAAAATACTTCCAATTCAATTCACAATGAATTGGTTTCTCTAGAGAACTATAAAGAGAGCTCCAAAATCAATAAGACCAAGTACCCAACAGAAAAATAGACAGAAAATTCACCAAAAAAATCACAAATAAATCAAACATAGAAAGATAGCCACTATCATAACAAGAGAAACTACAATGAGAGACCACTTCTCACTCTATCAGATTCAGCAAAGTAAAAAATCATTTGTTAACTACTTCCCAAATATTTTCAGTCTATTTTTGACTGGAAAGGCAGAAGGTTAAAACCACAATCACTGGGTGACCTCTTTTTTTTTTTTAAGATTTTATTTATTTATTTTTTAAAGTTTTTAAATTTTATTTTATTAATGTATTAGAGAGAGAGAGAGAGAGAGAGAGCACAAGCAGGGGGAGCAGGAGAGGGAGAAGCCAGCTCTCTGCTGAGCAAGGAGCCTGATGCAGGACTTGATCCCAGGACCCGGGGACCAGGACATGAGCCAAAAGTAGACACTTAACCTACTGAGCCACCTAGGCATCCTGAGATTTTATTTATTTACTTGAGAGTGAGGAAGTGTGCACAGAACCTGGGGGGTGGGCAGATGGAGAGCATGGAATCCCCAAGTGGACTCCTCACGGACCCTGCCACAGGATTCCATCCCAGGACTCCAAGACCACTACCAGAGTTAAAACCAAGAGCTGGGCACTCAAATCAGAGCCATCCAGCTGCCCCTACTGGGTGACCTCTTAAGATTCTTTGCAATGCTGTGACTCTGTGACCTATAATTGCTGCTGTCATTATTTTTACCTATTAGCATCATCTTAGTGTCAAGACATCAACTGTATTAGAAAAAACAATTCTAGCATAATGGTTAGATGTAGTGCAATGGTTGACTGCCCAGGTTTGATTCTTGGTTATGCCATTTGCGAGTTGTGTGGCCTTGGGTAAATCATTCGACTGTTGAGCCTGTTTCCTCACCTGTAAAATGGAGATGATATAGTGCCTATTTCCTAGGATTATTAAGAATTAATGAGTTGGGGCACTTGGGCAGTGCAGTAATTAAGCACCTGACTCTTAATTTTGGCTCAAGTCATGATATCAGAGTCATAAGATTGAGCCCTGGAAGGGGCTCCACACGGAGTCTGCTTAAGACTCTCTCTCCCCCTCCCCCCAAAAAAACAAATCTTAAAAAAAATAAAAAATAATGAGTTGATGCTACTTACCTTCAATTTAACTTTAGAAAATTAAAAAAAATTAAAGCATTAATCTGTTGATATATGCAAAGCATTTAGAACAGTGCCTGGTACATTATAAGTACCACGTCAGTGCTAGCAATTAGTATTACCAAAAAGAAACCCTGAAGTCTGGAAATATAGAGAATTTTATTATGTATTACCCATAAACCATTTACTCTGAAAATTCCTCTGTGTTTTCAGATCTGATGGTCACTCTATACATACTAGGTGCTTTAAAATACATTATCTTCTTTAATCCACCCCACAGGTTTGTAAGGTTTGCTTTATTGCCTCCATTGCACTAACGAGAAAACAAGGGATCAGAGAGGTGAAGTTACCTTCCCAAAGTCACACACCTAGCAAGTGCGAGGACCAAGATTCAAACTGAAACCTATTCAGGTTCTTTCCACTCCACCTCAGGCCATCCCCTCCAGAGTGTCTTTCTCAGCCCCCAAAGGCACCCTTTGGTCCACAAAGGATGGAAAACTTTCAGTCCAATTCCAGCTGGCCGGCCCCAACAGGAGTGCCTGCCTGGCCATGCAGATTTATAGGGAAGGTGGAGAGCGTTCCTATATCCCAGCCCCACCCTGACTCAGGATTTTTGAAGTGGAGACAGAGGCTGACTGGCGGCTCCGCCTCCCGACGTGGGGAGGGCTCTGGGGCTCCCAGCCGAGACGCTGGGGCTAGCTGTTACATTCCGGCATAAACAATGGCTCCCAATGCAATTCGCTCCAAGTCTGCCCCTCCGGGACAGGCCCCAGAGTCTCTTAGGTGCCTTCATCCAGGCTTGCTCTACCGGACGATCAACGTGTGCGGAGTGTGCGGTGGCCTGTTTCTAAATAGATCTCACTTGGGCCGTGACTTTGAAAACGAGCCAAAGGCCCCAACCTAAAATAGACAGCCTACTGCCCTGTTATTTTCATGGCTTAAAAAAAAAAAAAAAAAAAAAAAAAAATCCCTCCAAAGCGAACCAAGTATTTTTATCACAGGCCTTGCTTGGAATAGCAACACCTATTTACTTGGAGGGAGGAGGCTGCAAGTTTCTGTGCGGGGTGATTATTCCAGGCTCGGCAGAGCGAGCACAGCTTTGGCCTTTACTCCAGAAGCATCTCCAGCCCTTATTCCCACCCCCAGTACATTATCCCCGTTTTAGCGGCCCCTCCTATCCCCACCGGTGCACCTCGCTTTCTAAACTGCTAAATTTTATTGAGCACTCACTGAATTCCAGGAACTGTGCTAAGTACTTCTCCTGTATTATTATTAAGTTTTAAGGTCTGTTCTATGGGGTTGGACTGTCATCAGCCCCATTTTACAGAAGGAAAACTGAAACTCAGATGAACTGTCCAGGGGTCATACATACAGAGGATGAGCTGGGCCAGCAGAACCGAGGCTGAATGGGTGCCAAGCATGAATTCTAGATCATTCTCTCATCACTGTAGGTTTTTGTTTTGTAGGGTTATCATCCAATTTTGTATAACATATATTTGTGTACATCTTGCTACTTCTGGGGAGGGATGGGGAGTGAAAGTTTGCGACTTTTTTTCCACTTGTTTCTTTCAAGCTTCCTGTATATTTCTTATGAACATGTATCTTTTTTAAAGCAGAAAAGCAAATCCTAGTTTGGGAAAAAGAAATAGGAGCAAGCACTCAGTGACTCTGGCGTGCACACACACACACACACACATACACACACACACGAAGCAGGCCGCCTGAATTTAACTCCTAGCAGTGCCACTTCCTAGCTGTGTGATCCTGGATAGCTCATTTAGCATCTCTGCTCTTCTGTTCCTCACTCATGGAATGGAGGCTAATAATAGGATCTACCTCAGCACGTGGGCATGAGGCTTGCCATGTAAAAAGTGCTCTCGGCAATGTCTGGCTCACAGTAAGGACAGCATGAGAGCCTGGCACCAACTGATACCCCAGACTGCAGAACAAGAACAAGGAGATTGCGAAGACAAAGGCCCACAGGGGCCTGGCAGGCCTGGGCAGCCCCAGCTGTCAGGACACGAGAGGAGAAGGCCTGTAGCAAAAATGGAGAGCGTAAACTTGTGGCTGGAAGGGGTGACAGTGTTTTTAGACCCAAAGCATTTTATGGAGGAGATGTGACTCTAGGATGCTTTTAGAAAGTCCCTGAAGGTTTAATGTTTGCTCAAATTGAATAGAAGACGCAGAGCCTTTTGGCCCCAGGCTGCCAGCCTGCAGCCCGACTTGATTGTGCCTCTTGCTTCAATGGTCCTGTTCCCCGAGAAGAACCCTGACGCACAACAGCTGACTGGGGCAAGGCGGGCAGGAGTCGCAGATGCACAGTTTTGGAGGGAGGTGGCACTAGCAACCAGGTAGGGATGATCCTCTCCATTTTAAGGATGAGGTAAACTGAGGCTCAGGGCAGGCTGGTGATTTGTCCAAGGTCATATGGCTGATGGAGGCAGGATTCAAACTCGGGAATTTCTAATTTCAAAGCCATTGCTTCTAGGGTTGTCTATGAGTCTAGTACTTTCCCTCAGTTCCTGCAACCTCAGCATCTCCACCAGCCTAGAGGAGCAGAGCTGGACGCATCCTGCAGGAGCCCCAAGTCCGGGATGAGATCTGGGCCTCCTCTGCTTCACTCTCCCTGGAGCCTCAGACCAACAGGACTTAAGCAGACAGTCAAATCCCAGCCCATTTCACAGATGAAGGTACTGAGGACTGGAGGGGGATAATCACGTGGCTAGATGCAGACCTGAAACCCGGGTCTCCATCTAGTCGCTACTCTCCATCTAGTCCTCCCACTCCTCGAGCTGCCACCTATCAGGCTGGAGCCAAGACTGAGCCTAGACCTGGGTGCTCAGGCCTGGAGAAGCATTTGGAGACTGATCATTAAGGAAAAAAATATCCTCCGTGGTCTTTCTCTCTCTCTCTCTCTCTTTTTTTTTTTTTTTGCCTTGGAGGGGGGTAGAAACTGTTGACTTCCAACATCTTGTCTAAAAGAGGTTTCTCTCAGCATGGCACACAAATGGTTAAATTATAGGTGCTGCTGCCCATACAATCCTGGCACCGGTTTGCAGTCACAAGCTTCTACTCAGCGCCTCTGAACAATTCAGCAGTAGTTTTTTATTTTATTTTTTTTTATTTGAGAGAGGCAGAGCATGAGCAGGGGGAGGGGTAGATTCTCTCTCCAGCTCCCTCTGCCCCTCCCCCACTCCCTGTCCTTAAAATAAAAAAAGAAGAAATTCTTTCAAGAAACAGAAGCTAAAATTGGGTGGAGATAGGGTTGGAAAGAGAACCAGTTTTCAGTCAGCCCTTAATATATGTCAAGCACATGGGAGCCTTAAAACAACTTGCTTTCTAAACCACCATGGAACTTCTGGATGTTCCTGGTGATATAGATATTCCTATCCCCATTTTATTTTATTTTATTATTATTTTCTTAAAGGTTTTACTTATTTGTTTGTCAGAGAGCGAGCGAGCACAAGCAAGGGAGTGGCCGGCAGAGGGAGAAGCAGGCTCCAAGCTGAGCAGGGAGCCTGATGGGGGACTTGATCCCAGGACTCTGGGATCATGACATGAGCAGAAGGTAGATGCGTAACTGACTGAGCCATCCAGGCATCCTTTATTTTATATTTTGAAAAAGATTTTATTTATTTATTTGACACAGAGAGAGAAAGAGAGAGAGAGAGTACAAGCAGGCAGAGCAGCAGGCAGAGGGAGAGGGAGAGGCAGGTTCCCCTCTCGGGATCATGACTTGACCCGAAGGCAACTGCTTAACTGAATGAGCCAATCAGGCGCCCCTTCATCTCCATTTCATAGCTGATAAATTGCAAGAAGAAGTAAGAAAATGAAAGAAGAAGGAATTTCTCCAGAGTCATGTGGGTTGTAAGGGAGAAGTTACATCCTGCACCCAAAGCTTGTGCTCCAAAAATTGTCCCTGAACCCTAGCTTCTTCAAGTGTGGTCTCTGGACCAGCAGCATTGGAGTCACCTGGGAGCTTGTAAGAAAAGCACAATCCCAAGCCTACCACAGGCCTGCTAGATCAGAGCTGCACTCTCTGATGTTTCTCATACACACTAAAGTCTGGGAAGTACCTTCCTAACTAGTCCCCTTCCCTCCTGACCTTTGTCTCCTTCCCACTGCTTGTGGGGGAGCTGCAGAGCTGGTAGCTTCCTTGTGCGTTTCAAACTCTGTGCTGAGATGCTGCAGATGAGCTGGGGTGTAGTAAGCCATTTTATGGTTTTTATTCTGTAAATTCAAAAGGGTTTTGGCTTCAAACCTGAAACTTGAATGGAAGTCCTAAATATCTACCACATATCAACATCTGTATATCATCTTCCTGATGGGTGGCCAAATATCCCAGTTTGCCCAGAACTGAGAGGTTTCTTAGGATACAGAAACTGTAGTGCTACAACTTGGTTGGTTCTGGACAAACTAGATGATTGGTCCCTAGAACCTTCCTTCAGCCTCTCAGTCACAGTTAATTCATTACTTAGCACAGTAGTTCTCAGCCCTGGCTACACCTTAGAATCACCTGGGAACTTCAGTGAAAAACAGATGCCCGATAACTAATCCAGGTGAATTAAATCAGTATTCCTGGGGCTACGTGCCAGGCACTGGCATGTTTAAAAACAACAAAAATCCCCATGTGATTTTTTTTATTTTTAATTTTATTTTAAAGATTTTTTTTATTTGACAGACAGAGATCACAAGTAGGCAGAGAGGCAGGCAGAGAGAGAGAGAGAGGAAGATGCAGGCTCCCCGCCAAGCAGAGAACCTGATGCGGGGCTCGATCCCAAGACCCTGGAATCACAACCTGGAGCCAAAGGCAGAGGCTTTAACCCACTGAGCCACCCAGGTGCCCCCCGCTGTGATTTTAATGCAGAGTCAGAACTGAGAGCCAGTGCTCCTGCCTGAAGTTATTTTTTCTCAGAATAGCACATTTTGGGGCACCTGGATGGCTCAGTGGGTTAAAGCCTCTGCTTTCGGCTCAGGTCATGATCCCAGGGTCCTGGGATCGAGGCCCACATTGGGCTCTCTGCTCGGCGGAGAGCCTGCTTCCTCCTCTCTCTCCCTGTCTGCCTCTCTTGCCTACTTGTAATCTCTGTCTGTCAAATAAATAAATAAAATCTTAAAAAAAAATAGCACATTTTTCAGACATAGGAAGAATCGACTGAAGGAAGGCAAAAGGGGATGTAACCAGCGCTTACTGGATCCATGCTTCTCTGGCTGGTCAGCACCGAAATCCTAGAAGCCGTGCTATGTATAAAATAGGAGTTATTTATGCCCATTATACAGATAAGAACACTGAGGCTCAGAGAAGTTAAGTAATTTGCCCAGGTTCACATAACTAGGAAATAGTGAACTGTGGGATTTCAGGTCTATTGTCCTTTGTAAGCCCAGGAGGTTGCTCTACACACCATCTCCAAGATAAATCTAGATTTTTAACTTTGCCACTGATCATGAAAAGACTCGGGATTGCTCCCGGCTGTGAATCATCTTTTGCAGAGTGGATGATGAAGCCCAGATGTACGGGTGGACTGTCTTCATGCTGGAAATTTCTGCAGCAGGAATTATTTCCCTGGATCTATAAGACCCAAGTAGATCCAGTAATTCCTCTCCTAGGTGCATATAACCGAGAATTGAAAATGGATGTCCCCACAGAAACTTGCACACAAATATTCATAGCTGCATTGTTTATAATAGCCATAACGTGGAAACAACTCAAATGTCCATCAACCGATAAATGGATAAACAAAATGTGATATTGGCACATAATAGAATATTATTTGGCAATCAAAAGGAATGAAGTACTGACACATGCCTCAACATGGACAGATCTTGAAAACATTGTGAGAAGTGAGAGAAGTCAGACATGAAAGGCCTGATTGTCTGATTGCCTTTTTTTTTAGTTGTTGTTTTTTTAAGATTTTATTTATTTATTTGTCAGAAAGAGAGAGAGACTGGGCACAAGCTGGGGGAGGGAGAAGCAGACTTCCCACTGAGCAGGAAACCCAACGTGGGGCTGGATCCCAGACCCCAGGATCATGACGGGGCTGAAGGCAGATGCTGAACCGACTGAGTTACCCAGGCGTCCCAGGGTATGTGAACAATATCTCAGTCTGCTAACTGGAGTGCTCTTACATTTCTGGTGGGAGTGTAAAATGAAGCAACCAGATTAGAAACCTGGTACTTTCTATAAGGTTAAACTTATACCTACCCAATGAAACAGCTGTTCTATTCCTGCCTATATTTCACAAACACATGAGTGTGTAAGTCCACACAAAAACACGTGCATGGATGTTCCTAGCAGCTTCATTCATAGTAGCCCCAAACTGGAGACAACCAGAATATCCATCCATTGGAGACTAGATAATGAAATTGTAGCATGTCCAAATTATGGAATAGCACACAGCAGTGAAGGGGAGCTACTGTTACCTGCCTACCAAGAACAAATCTGATACGCTGATACTATGTTGAGTAAAAGACGCCAGACAAAAGAGCCCAGACTCTATGATTCCACTTCTATGGGGTTCAAAAGTCTGCAAAACTAATTGATGATAGGCATGAGGGAGCTTGTTAAGGCTCCGGAGGTGTTAGGTATATATCTTGACCTTGATAGTTTCCGTATGGGTATGTACATATGTAAAGATCACTGAGCTGTACATGGAAGGTTAGTGAACTTTATGGACTTCACCATGTGTACGTTATATCTAAAAAAATCCAGAAGCTCCTCAGCCAACGGTGACCTAGACCTGGGGTTCACTGACTGACCCTGGAAATGTGGGCAGTGAACAGAAGAGGGCGAAGACTGTAGAGTTAAATGGACCTGGATTCCAGTCCAGCTTTGTCCCGAATCTAGTCTTACAATCTTGGACAAGTCACAGAACGTTTCTGATTTATAAAATGAGACAGTCATGCCTGCCTAACAGGGGTTGCCTTGAGCCATAACGGAAAAAAATACAAGTCAAATCCCTAGCACAGAAATCAGCACCGGGCAGAACAATCCTAAAGTGGTCAGGAAATGGTGGCTCAAACAAAACATCTCTGTCAGAAGGGTACAGAGTCAGAGCCTTCCTGGGGGAATAGGGACAGATGAGGAATAAGCATAGCTAGGAGCAGAGAATTTATGAAACTTGTCCTAGGTCTTCCTGCCCTGTTGAAGAGACCACCAAGACAGGCCACACAGAGAAGCCAAGTCGAGAGGAGAGAGACATGAAAAGAGAGAGATGCAGTGTCCCCATGTCCCAGCTGAGCCCACCCTTCAGGCTGTCCTCAGCCTTCAGGCTGTCCTCACAAGGCACAGCCATGCAGGGGAGCCATCTTGAATGGCCCAGCCCAGCAGAGCTCCCGGATGACTCCTGTCCGAGCCAACATCGTGTGGAGCTGAGCCCAGTCAATCCACAGAATCGTGAAGATCATAAATGTTTGTTGGTTTAAACTTTAGCCAAAACAGGAATTGCTGTTGAGAAGTGGAGAGTTCCAATAAACACCACCAAAAGCATGGGACATTGGCTGAAGGACAGGGCAGTGGGCAGAGGCTCAAAGGCCCTTGACGAGGTTGTTGTTGAAACCTGGAAGGACTGTGAGGAAATTGTTATAAAAGTCTGAGGAAAGGGAACCCAACTTACGTACTGACAGAACAATTTAGTTAAGCTGTTCCTTGTAATAATGTGGAAAATAGAAGATTTAGTTCATGAACTTGTTGATTTGGCTAAGAAGATTTCAAGGCAGAATGTTGACAGAGCCAATGGTTCATTTTAGCTGAGATATGGATAGAGAGAGAAGGACCAGAGAAAGAACTCTTTGGTATTCAAGCCAATCTAAAGGAAAAGCTTCTGACCTCAAGTTTGCTGGGTTGGAAAATCATCTCATTCCCACCCTGTTTAGCCCAATAAAGATTCTCAAAGAAGATCAAAACCTAGGGGAGAGGGAGGGAACCTGATGGCAAAAATCAAATCTAAGGGAGCACCTGGGTGGCTCAGTGGGTTAAGTGTCCAACTCTGGGTTTCAGCTCAGGTCATGGTCTCAGGGTCGTTAGATTGAGCCCCACATTGGGCTCTGCTCAGCGCTAAATTTGCTGGAGATTACCTCGCTCTCCCTCCCCCTCCCCCTTGGCTCCTTCCCCTCTGCTCCCTCCCCCTCGTGTGCTGGCACTCACTGGCATGCTCCCTCTTTCTCTCTCAAATAAATAAATAAATAAACTCTTTAAAAAAATAAAATCTAGGGTGCTGCCAATAAACTGTGGCCTCAGGGTCAAGGTTAGATCAAGCATGCTAGATTTAAGGGTGTATCAGGTAGACCCTCTGAGCTTGACAAAAGGCTTCTGAGAATCTCAGATGCCATGGTCCTTTAGCAGCTTGCCTATGGCCCAAAGTAGAAAAGGGCCTGTTTTGGGAAGAAATGGAAGTCAGGCTTTTGTCTAATGGAGTAGATGATTTGATACATAGGAAATCACACATTTTTTTATTATACTAACTTAGACTGAGAAGAATAGAGACATAAAACAAAATGCAGCTTTTGTGACCCCAAAGTCCTAAGAGCAGGAAATAGGTCAACAGGGGGCGTTTCTTTTGGAAAAGAAAGATGACTCAGAGGGTATAGCCAAGAGCCCTGAACAAGCATATATGGGACAGGCTTGTTCCAGACCACCGCAATAAAATGAATATCTCAATAACACAAGAAAGCACATTTTTTTTGTTTCCCAGTGCATATAAAAGTTATGTTTATACTATTCTGTAGTATTAAGTGTACAATAGCATATATCTAAAAAATGTACATTAATTAAAGAGGGCTTTATCACTAAAATATTCTAACCATCCTCTGAGCTTTCAGCAAGTTGTAATCTTTTTTGCTGGTGGAGGGTGTGGTCTAGTGTTGTGGCTGACCCCGGTGGTGATTGCCGCAGGCTGGGGTGGCTGTGGTCATTTCTCAAAAGAAGACAATAAAAGTTGCCATATTGATTCTTTGTTTCACAAACAGTTTCTCTGTGGGTGTGATGCTGTTTGATAGCTTTCTACCCACAGAACTTCTTTCAAAATTGGAGTCCCTCCTCTCAAACCCCTCTGCTGCTGTATCAGCTGAGTTTATGTTATATTCGAGATCCTTTGTGTCATCTCAGCAGTCTTCACAGCGCCTCCACCAGGACTAGATTCCATATCAAGAAACTACATTCTTTGCACATTTGGTAAGAAACTCCTCATCCGTTCACGTTTGATCAGGAGATCGAAGCAATTCAGTCCCATCTTTGGTTCTTCTGTCTCTGGTTCTCTTGGTATTTTCACCACATCTGCAATGATTCCCTCCATGGAAGTCTTGCAGCTTCACTTTGTAAAAATGCAAGATTTGCTAAGTGCAATAAAGTAAGATATGCCTACAGAACCAATCCCAGGGAGCAGGCCTGAGCCTTGGTACACATTTCCTACCCATGGAGCAAGGGCAATTGTACTCGGAGGAATTTCATAATTGCAATGGACCTAGGATTCCTCTGTGCCCCCCCCCCTTTTCTTAAAGATTTTATTCATCTATTTGAGAGAGAGTGCACCAGCAGGGGGAAAAGCAGGGGGAGAGGGAGAAACAGAAACATACTCCCTGCTGAGCAGGGAGCCTGATGCAGGACTCGATCCCAAGATCCTGGGATCACAAACAAGAGCTAAAGGCAGACCCTCAACTGTCTGAGCCACACAGGCAACCCTGCATTTCCCCTTTTTGAATGGGAGTGTATGTTGTGATCCTCAGTTCCTGTCTTATCGTGAGTATGTTGAGTATGAGTATGAGTATGGGGGCAGATAACCTCTTCCTTTAGTCCACAGGTCTTCAGATCAAGAGAAACCATGCCCAAGTACCTCCTTGAAAATGATGAAATTTAGTTGATGAAAAACAGGACTTCAGGCCTGAGCGGGAGGCTGTAATGGATAAGCCTTTGGGGGATTACGGGAAGGGGGGCAGGTTTTTTTTGCATGCTAGAGGGACTTCAGGGACCAGATAGTAGATTAGGGTAGCTAGTCTCTAAGGATGACTGCTGATGAATCATGCTTCCTGATATCCATGCCTTTGTGTGCTCCCTTCCCGTGTTGATCTGGGCTGGTCCTGTGACCTACTTTAGCCAACAGAGGCAGCAGAAGTGATACCATGTTGCCTCTGGGCCTATGATTAAGAGGGTCCGGCAGTTTCAACTTCTGCAGGCTGGGAACCCTGAGCTGCCTCATTAGAAGTCTGTCTACCCTGTGCTGGAAAGACCACAGGGAGGGGCCTTAGGAAGGGGGGAGGGGCCTGAAATGACTTGGAAAAAGAGAATTTCAACCTTTCCATTCCTGTTCAGTCCAGACTTCTAGCTATCCCCACCACCTGGCCAGAGAGAGAGCACCATCTTGGATGTTCCAGCAGAATTGAGTCCCCAAGGGACTGCCACCACTGAGGACATCAGGTGGAGAAGAACCAACCCCAGAGGACCCGGGTCAACCCACAGAATCATGAGAGACTATAAAGTAGTGGTATTTTTAAGCCACCAAGTTGTGAGGTAGCTTATTATCCCCCAATAACTAAAACAACATTGGCCCAACCTAATCAGAAACTAAAGAATAAGGAAGCCCATTTATGTGGCCATATAATCAACTTCCTGAGGCAGAGAGTAGAATGGAGAAGGATGGAGAGTGGATCTAGAGGGGTAAACTAAAGAGAACCAATTTTGAACATGGTGGCTTGAATAGGGTGAAAGAGGGAGGGATTCCTGGGTGTTAGATGTTTAGAATTACGAGGATTGGGACACCTTTACTGAAGCAGGAAATGCTGGCCAACAACCAGGCTTGGGAGGGAAAGTCACCATTTCTATTTTGTGTAGACGGAAGGGGAAAGGCTTTGAGATACTCATGCAGAGATGTCCATGGAGAGGAATGTGGGAATCCTCAGTGTATGATGAGGGTAACTATAGCCGAGGGGGTGTGTGAGCCTGCAGAGGGGGTCAGAGGGAGGTGGGATGAGAGCACGGACTATGCCCTGAGGACCCCCAACAGTCATGCCTCCACCTGCCGAGGAGACAGATGAGGGACAGCCAGTGAGGGAGAACAATAAGGACAAATATAAGGACAGCGCAATCAAAGAAGCCAAGAGGGTGATGGGCAGACAAAGTGGTCCACCCAATGTCACATTCCTCAGATATCAAGTCAGAGGAGGCAGAAGTCTTCACTGAGATTGGTGGCCTTGCTCCCTTAATGACAGCATTATGTAAGTGGGTCTGTGGAACTGAAACTGGCAAGGGAGCTGGGGCTATTCCCAAAGAGTGAACCCAAGTGGCCGGTAAACCCACGAGGTGCCCAACCTCATTAGTCATCAGGGAAATGTAAATTCAAACCACAATGAGATTCCATTTCACACCCACCAGATTGCTAAAAATAAAAAGCCTAACAATACCAGGATTTGGCGAGGATGTTGAACAAATAGAACTCTCATGCACTGTTGGGAGGAATGTAAGTTGGTACAGCCATCTTGGGAATGGTTTGACATTAACTCATGTGGTTAAGGATGTGCACAGTGTGTCAGGCCAGGTTCCCTGGGAAACAGACTTGGAGGAGGAGGTTTGCCTGCAAGAGATTGAATGGAGCGTTCTTGGGATCAACACTTCTGAGGGGGTGAGGACAGCAGAATTTCACACGGGGAGGTGAACTGCAAGGGAGTTGTAACAGAGACCTCAGGCACTGGGAGCTCTGAAAATGGAAGGGCTCTTTATATATGTCCTGAATTGATGGGGGGGGCAGCCCTTTGTACCCCTGCTTGGCCAGTTACTGGCTGGGGTTATCTCCAAAGAGCAGCCCGGTCCATAAAGGGCAAGACTCCTGGCAGTTGCAGAGGGTGTGTGTGGCTTCCGAAGGAGGAGATGTGGGCACACACCACCACATTCACCACACCTCCGTATCATTTGGATCTCTTGCTTTGTAAAATAAGGTAAAGCCATCTGAGAACGCCTCCTCCAGCTTTCCGATCCTTCTGGTTTTCTGGGGAAACTTTAGCTGGTTAGTGAAATAAGCTACAGCTCTCATGTTACGGCAAGATACGGAGATACTTGCTATCTCCCTCCCATTCTAGACTCCCTAACCCTCAGCTCAGACCTCTGCTGGTCCAAGGGGCTTCCCTAGCGAGATGACCCAGACCTTCATCTCTAAGGGGTCTGAGACCTTCGTCACTGTGCTTGTCTTAGTCGTGGTTGCTGTGTCTGTATATTTACCGTGTCTATTTACCGTCAGGAAACACACAAGTGGGTCCCCTGGAGCGTCAAATGTATTTTTCTCTGTCTTTGTGTAACAACAGCTCTGCTTTCTCTTGATGTTGCAGTCAATTCACTTGCCGGGAGGGTGACTCCTCTTCTTGCCTGCTGGTCTCTTGGCATCAGGAGCCTGAAATGACCAGGTAGCAGCTGTAGCTTGAAGTTCAATGGGACTCTCATGTCTCCTGGCAGAAGCACCCCCTGTCTCCCCAACCCCCAGGAACCAGGACCTCTAGACTTAAAGAGCCCAGAGTTGTGAAATTGGGAAGCCCAAATTCTCCCAGTGGTTCACTGGGAGTATGGTGAGAGGAGTCCCTCCTATTTCCACCCCCTGATTCCCAAATCCATTTATTCTGCTCATAGACTGAACCCATCCATGGTGTTGGTCTAGGGTGAATGCTGCCTCTTTGCAGAGTATCCTTCCTTGCAGAGTACCATTTCCAAATTGGTGCTTCAGTTGCCTTTTTTTTTTTTTCTAGCTAAAGTATTTTTTATATTTTGGGCTTTTATATGTTTGGGCTACCGAACATTTTATTTTATTTTTAAAGGCTTTATTTATTTATTTGTCCGAGAAGGAGAGAGAGAGAGAGAAAGAATGAGCAGGGAGAGCAGCAGGCAGAGGGAGGAGCAGGCTCCTTGCCCAAGCAAGGAGCGTGATGCAGGACTAGATCCCAGGACTCCAGGATCATGACCTGAGTCACAGACAGATGTTTAATTGACTGAGCCACCCAGGTGTCCCACCTACCAAACATTTTAAATATAAAATTCTGGGGTGCCTGGGTGGCTCAGTGGGTTAAGCCTCTGCCTTCAGCTCAGGTCATGATCCCAGAGTCCTGGGATCGAGCCCCGCATCGGGCTCTCTGCTCAGCAGGGAGCCTGTTTCCCCCACTCTCTCTGCCTCCCTCTCTGCCTACTTCTGATCTCTGTCTGTCAAATAAATAAATAAAATCTTAAAAAAAATAAATATAAAATTCTTTCACATACAAATTGTGATCGCAGCAGCATCCACAAGACAGCAGAGCCAGGTGAAGAGGGGGAAGGTTTTCAGGTTCCTGACTGCTTCTATCACCCCCTCATTCGCCATGTTGCCCGTGAGAACATGGTCTTGGCAGAGGACAAGTCAGGGCAGCCAGAGGTGTTAGGGGCCTTGGAGCCTGCTCTAAGGTGGCCTCGGTTCAGTGGGCCCCTCTAACAGGATATCATCACCACCTGTGGATTCCTCGCCAGATCCAGTTGGAAGACAACAGGGAAGTGGTTATTATCGAGAGGAACCTTATCATTCTGCAGGATCCTGCTCATCAAAACTTTTGGGCATAAAATAGAGTTTTCTAGAGATTGTTAGATTGGCAAGAGCTAAACGCATCTGGGAAAAGAACAGAAATTGAATCTGAGCCTACCTCCTACCAAGATTCCTTGCCTATGACTCTAGAAAGCTGGAGTCATGGATCTGCTCAGATGTTTGTGAAAGGGAAGAAATGACAGATTCTTTGGCCCAACATGACTGGAGCCCTACCAGCTATTGACCAAGAAAGCCTCCAGGCGGGCCAGGGAGGTCTGTGGGAAGCAGCTCATGACGGTGGTACTCAAAAGAGCATGATGGTACAATGGCTTCTAGGCAGAATTTATTGCATGTGTGCAAGAGAGGAAGAACAGAAGTTGGAAAGAATTGAGAACTAAAGAACCTGCTTCTTAGAAGTCTGTGGGATAGAAGTGAGATACTCCTGGACTGGGATTGGGAGAGACCCAAAACCTGTTCTTTCCTTGAGCTTCACTTTGACTGGCTTGGATGTAGGTTTCAGCACCCAAATCCTCCAAAGTCCTCCAAAGGCCACCAGTTTCTGGGCAATGTGGTATGTCCTAAGTCCAGTGGATCCCATGATCATATGCCCACCATTGCACCTCCTTTTCTATAAAGGGAGTCCTTTGGTCTAATGTGATGTTATCTGAGACCAAACATTAATAGATCAAACACTCTGCAAGTCTTTAGAGTGGCTGAGACCCAGGAGCCAGGAAAGGTAAACCCATACTAGGAAGATGTGTCCCCATCAAGTTGAATTGCTTCTTCTTCCAGGTAGAAGAGGTCCAATTTAATTAACTTGCCACCAAGTGGCTGGTGGGGTTCTCCAAAGAATGATACCACATTGATGGCTTCATGTTGATCTTGGCCACTGGAAAAGTGGACACTCAGCCGTGGTAGCAGCTAGGTCATTCTTCGTGAATACGGAATATTCCTGCCACATGGCTTCTTCACTATGGGTCCATTATGCCAAAACTGGGGTGGCAAGGACGGACTGATGACCTGGCTGAGTCACTCTGGCCTGCTTGGTTGTTTAGCACCTCTTCCATGATGGATGCTGTCTGGTGGAGGTCAACATATGATGCAAGGTCTTCACACTTGGTGCCCATTCCCATGGGTCCACACACAACCTTCTTTCCCAGACCGCCTCATCCCCAGTCTTTCCATATTTATCCTGCCTGTTTTTGCCACTGCCCTTAGTCTGTGTTTATTCTTCCCTCATGCTACTTCTCTTGTCCACAGAGTATAAGCCTAAGTGCATTGCCCATAGCCCAGCCCACTGGTAAGAGTCCACCTCATTATTGTCTTTAAAGGTCACCTCTGGGTGATGCTGTAATGTAGCTGTTCTCCATTTTCAGTTTATACCCACCTCCCAAACAGACCCATCTATGAATCAAGCTTAACCTTTTCCCTCCTTGTCAGCCGGCCATAAGGGAGCCCCCTGCCTTCTATCCCCCCCTCTGCCTTCAGCTCTGCCTTCATCTCACACCTACGGCTGTGAGATGAAGGAGAGGTGTTGGTGCCACGTTGGTGGATGACATGGGGGTCTGGGCCACTTGCCTGTGCAGCTTACTTGTGACCTCTGGACCCTACTTTGCATTATTGTCAAGCCCGCCTGACTTTATACCTTGGTAGCTCTCACAGATCCCAGTGGCAACAGGCCATTCCAGCTACAGGCTCCTTAATGTTCCATGGTCATGTTCTCCGTCTCTACCAGTGCCCGCCCCAAGGGGAGTTTCTCACATGGTGATAATTCTAGTTTGCAGATTGAATGGCCTTGCTCCAGAGCACTAGGGGTCTAGATTGTGTTTATTTCACTGGGCTTGCCATAGACTTGTGGTACCTTTTCCCATCAGAGACATCGAAGACCAGAAGGTCTTCTGGGCCTTGTGGGCCTGGAGGCAGAGAAGCCTGCAGTCCAGCCTGGATCTACTACAGGGCTCATTTCTGGCCAGGACCTGCTCAAAAACTGACAGCCTTCGATACCATTCAGAAAGTAGGTTGTATTTCTATCCTCAAGTATAAAATATACTGACTCTGGTCCGCAGAAGCCTACCGGGTACTTGTGCTTCCTTATGAATGGAGGTAGAGACAAGATGTAATCACATGTTCTTTACTTTGCAGGGGCTGTCCCAGCAGGTCCCAGACCACTGCCCCAAAACTACACTGATGGGGTGAGCCCCTGACACTTAATTGGGGGAACTGGCTAACCTCTAGAGTCCTTGAATTCTTAGAGGGTTCATCTCCTACTCTCCAGAGACAGGTCACATTCATCCAGTCCTATAAACACGATTTCACTAACAGTGTGGACCACTGTGATGTTTTGCAGAATGTCCAATGGTCCAGTCCTTCAGCCTTTATTAGGACAGAGAGCTGGAGCAAGAACACAACCTTGAGATAGATCATAAATGTGTATCGTTATCTGCCCTACATTAAGAGTGGGCTGTTTCTGGACCTTTTTCCCACAAGGGTGAAAAAGAATATATAAACCAGGTCAACACTTGGATACCATGAGCTTCAGGCTCTGTTACTCTGTCTAGCAAAGCTGCCGTATCCGACACAGCAACTGCAGCGTGAGTTACTGTTTGGTTTTTGCATGGGACAGATGAACGGATTAAGGGGGGGATAGATGGTGACCACTACCCCCTGAATCATTTAGATCTTATATCGAGACCTATCAAGAAAGTATTCTTAGCCCCATTTGCAAAGGAGGAAACTGAAGCTTCCAGGGTCAGAATAATTTATGGTAAAACCTTCTGCTTTGTCAAATCTGTTTAACTCACAAGCTCTCGCATTTAATCCTAGGAGATATGGAGGCCGAAGTTGTGATTAGTTCATTTAGGAAAGTGAAAAATAATGTCTGACTGAATTGCTCCATGTCCATAGACATCTATCCTGCTTTTTGTGAGAGGTTTTTCTAAGAAGTCTAACTTTGGGATCAAATGGGGCCAGTTCTGCCTGATTTCTTGAGTGGGAAGTCAAGCTCAGTTGAGAAAGTTTTGTTAGCTTTTATTCCTGGCAACTTTATGGACGAGCTTTATTTCCACATGCTGTATGCCAGGATGTTTCCTCATTTGACTTTTCCAGGATCGTGATGGGGAAAAAAAAAAAAAAGAGGGAAGAGAGTTGCCACCCAAAATTAAAATCTTCCCTTCACTGTGGAACAATGCAGCATGAGGCTTCCTGGAGCCGGCAGTGACTTTCTTTGTGCAAATGATTGAGGCAGCCAGCCCCAGGATACAGCGACCCACTGAGTCTTCCCAGGCAAGTCATTTCATGGATCTCAGTTTCCTCAGCTAAACAATGGGAATAATAGTAGTATCTACCTCATAGGATTGCTGCATCTTGCTTAATCCTGAGTCCCCAAAGTGCCTGGCACAAAGTAACATTCAATGAGGGGCCCCTGAAGGGCTCAGTCAGTTAGGTGTCTGACTCTTGATCTCAGCTTAGGTCTTGGTCAGGTCTTGAGTTCAAGCCTCACTTAGGGCTCCATGCTGAGCGTGGAGCCTACTTTAAAAAAGAGGAGAATTTGATGGATATATGCTGAATGAATGAATAAATTGTGAAGATTAAATTAGACGACACGTTTACATAGCACTTGGCAAACAGATTCTGTGGTGGCAATTTGACCATCTATATTAAAACCTTAAAAAAACACACAGGTCTTTTGACTCAACGATTCTGTTTCTAGAACTGGAAACGTCATCTGAATAATTTTAAAAATTAAGATAATTATTTAATAATTATGACAATCTTATTTAGATAATAATTAAGGGTACACCAAAAATTTAGCATATGAGAAGGCTCCTGGGAAAACCACCTAGATGTCCATTGTATTTTAGTGAGGAATCTGTATGTGTGACATGTAGAAAGACTTTATAAGGTTAAACTCTATGGCAGTGGTCCTCTAAGTGTGGCTTGGGGACTAGCAGCACCAGCATCACCTGGGAATTTGTTTAAAATGTAAATTCTTGAGTCCTGCCCCACACCTCAGAAATTCTGGAGTGGGGCCCAGCAATCTGGGTTTTAACAAGTCTTCCAGGCGATGCTGTTTACATGTTCAAGTTTAAGAACTACTGCTCTGAGGTGTTACTAGAAGTTGTTTCTTTGTGAGTGGGAATATTTTAATGTTCTTATATTCTCTGACTTCCTTGGAGTAAGCATTACATTGCCAACTGATATAAGAAAGATACCCAATAAAATTTTAAAAAAATGAAAAGAAGAAAATGTAAACTGAGTGTGGGTGAAAGGGGAGGGAAAAAAGTTAAGGAAAAAAACAAAACAAAACAGAACAGGGGCGCCTGGGTGGCTCAGATGGTTAAGCATCCGCCTTTGGCTCAGGTCATGTGGGATCGAGACCGGCGTTGGGCTCCCTGATCGGTGGGAAGCCTGCTTCTCCTTCTCCCACACCCCCTGCTTGTGTTCCCTCTCTCACTGTGTCTCTGTCAAGTGAATAAATAAAATCTTAAAAACAAAAACAAAAACAAAAAAACCACAGGACGGAAAAGAAGCACTACTAATTCTCCATTTTTTTTTCCCTTTCTCCACTTGATTTCTACCCCTACCTACACCAATGGGATGTTATGTATTTACAAACTTGCTGAGTGTCGAGGATATTTTGCAGCTGGTTTTTTTTTTCTCATTTAATATTTCACAGGAACCTTTCTGATGATGTCACAAGCTTCAATATCATCATTTTTTTTTTTAAATGGAGGCATTGATTTTACTTTCTTCCTTTGGCTACCTGTTTCCCTGTGTTGTTTTCAATTTTTGCCATCATAAATAACGCCGCCACCAATATTTGTACATACACCTCTCCCCAGCTTTCAAATTATGTCCTTAGGATAGGTTCTTAGAAGTGAGGTCGATGGATCAAAGGACAGAAACATTTTAAAGACTCACGTTGTGCAAGAGTGCCAATTTTCCAACACTGAGAAGTGTCATGATTTGAAATAGTTTCACTAATTAATGGAGAAATTAAGTTATTTGTTTAAAATTTCATTTCTTTCTTTGAAACAATTAGCTTCTCCTCTTTCTGAATAAATGCATATTTATCCTTTTGTAAATTTGATTGGGGAGGAAAGTTCTGGACTTCACCCCATTCATGTCTCCGAGTCTCAGTTTCTTCATCTGCCAAATGGAGTGATACCAGAATGGCTGTGAAATTAAGTGAGATGAAGTATGGGAAAGCTCTCTCACACAGTGTTTTCTGCATATGCACATCATCATTACCCCCCTTAGCATGACATTTACCTATTCATTATAAAACCTTCTGTTTCATCAACAGTCCAGAAAACCTTCACCACAACCCAATTCTTGAAAGCCTTCTTCCTTTGTAACCCGGTGCCTTAGAAAGCTGTGGGCAAAGCCCCCTTTTAATTTCTTTCGTTTTTCGAGGGAAACACTGCAACGTGTTTGCAGCCTTAGAGGAGGCTCCCTCAATGCCTGAGGGTGTCATTATCTGACACTGGTGAGAAAACCAAGTTCATTGATGTGAGGGCGCAGCTCCCCACCCTCCCCAGACTTGACCTCGCATTTGGGAGAAGAGCCCATCCGGAAAGGTCAGAAGCACTCTTAGACCCAACAGAGACGCTCCAAGTACCAGAGGCCAACCCCGCCCGACCTGGCAGGTGCAGGAGCCAGAATACAGTTAATGACTCTCAGCAAGTTTCCTCCTCAAATGTTTTTCTCTGTTGCTAGGAAACCTCATTTCGCCGCAGCTCGCTGGTTAGAGCTCCCTCTTGTGTTCATATGCTGTAATGGCACCCCAGTTGAGCAAAGATTACTTTTTGTCTTTTAACACCATTGATTTAAACCATTCTTACTGTGGAATATAATACAGAGAAAAGTATCCAAGATAGACATACGGGTTTAAATAGTTATAAAGTAAACTCTCCTGTAACAACCACGACCCAGGTAAAGAAATGGAACACTGAGACGCCTGTGTGGCTAGCCTGTACCTTCAGCTGAGCTGAATCAATGTTCAGCTGACTCAATGTCCTGGGATGGAACCCTGCTCCAGACTCCCTGCTCAGCAAGGGAGTCGGCCTCTCCCTCTCCCTCTGCCCCTTCCCTCTCTCAAATAAATAAATAAATACAATCTTGGAGAAGGAGAAGGAGGAGGAGGAGGAGGAGGAGGAAGAAGAAGAAGATATAGAACACTGCCATCACCTCAGATCGCTGGCACTGGCCCCCTTTGTCTGCTTAATCACACTCCTCCTACAGATTAAACACTCTCCCCAGGTTTAGGGATCTGTTTATCGCTTTCCTTCATAGTTTTATTACCTGTTTATGTGTCTGTAATCAATATAACTTTGGTTTTATCTACTTGGAAGATTTATGTAAACAAAACCATATGGCTTTACTCGATATTATGTTGGTAAGGATATAAACATATTATTTTTGTATCTGTAAGTCCCATCCATGTTGTTATCTGCAGACGTAGTGTGTTCATTTCCATTGGTGTGTAACATTCCAGTATATGACTGTACCACAACTGATCCATTCTCCTGTTCATGGATATTTGGGCTGTTTCCAACTTGGGGCTATTTTGGACAGTACTGCTGATACATTAAGAGTGAAGTTGTTGGACCACAGAATGTGTATCTCTGGTTTTACTAGATAATGCCCAATAGCTTCCCAAAATGAGTGAACCAATAAATGCACATTCCCTCCCAGTAGCGGTGTTCATTCCTGCTGCTCCATGGGGCTACAGTTAGTATCATCAGACACCCATTTTCACCAATCTGGTGGCTACGGAGTGATATCTCATTGTAATTTTGTTTGATTTATTTTTATTTTTATTCATTTATATTTAATTATGTTTAATTTATTTCCTGATAATTAATGAGATAAAGCATATTTTCATATGTGTATTGGCCAGGTGCAATTCCTCTTATTTGAAGTGTCTATTACAATTTTTTGTCCATTGGCTTTTGGGTTGTTTGTGTTTGTGTTTGTTGTGTTTTGTTTGTGTTTGGGTTGAAATCTCTAGTTCCTGATCTTGGCTGATCTCTGATTTCAGCACCTATTGTGGTGAAGAGATTTGTTTTTTACTTTTATTTTGACCTAATTTCAGACACAAAGAGAAGTTGCAAGAATAGAACAAATACACCTTTCACCAGATTCCCAAATATTAACATATTACCACATTTATTTTAACCTTCTCTCTGTAAGTACGTTGTACATCTGACTCCCTGCTCAGCCGGGAGCCTGCTTCTCCCTCTGCCGGCTGCTCCCCGTGCTTGTGTTCACTCTCTCTCTCTCTCCGACAAATAAAGAAATAAAATCCTAAATACATAAACTAGGACAGCTCAAGATATGCACACCCTCTGACCCAGCAATTCCACAACCATTTAGAAACTCTTGCATTAGGAAGGATGTGTCTAATGTTCATATCATCATTGTCCTAACGCCAAACAGGCGTTGGAAACGTTGGAAACAACCAACGTGCTTATTAGTAACAGAGGGATAAATTGCGATACGTTCGCCCAATAGAACAGTCCACAGCAGAACTTCTCTAAGGTGAGCATGCTTCAAAATCACCCGGGAGGTTTTGTGTCCACATGAAAACTTGTACCCGAATGTTCATAGCAGCGTACTCATTACTGCTGGAAAGCGGAAAGAGCCCACGTGCCCGACCCCGTCAACAGAGGAATGGATAAACAAATGTGGTGTATCCGCGCAACAGACTATTACTCTGCCATAAAAGGGAAGGCAAGGCTGACACACAGCTACAGCATGGATGAACCTCGAAAACATTTCGCTATGTGAAAAAAAACTAGACACGGAAGGCCACGCATTGTATAATTCTGTCCATATGAAACGTCCAGAATAGGCAAATTCATAGAGGTAGAACATAGAATATGGTTGCCTCAGGTTGAGGAAAAGGGAAATGGGGAGTGGCTGCTAACACAGTTTTTTTGGTGGGGAGTGATGAGAAGAGTCTATACCACATAGTGATAATTGTGCACCACTCTGTGACAAAACCCAAACTGTTCCATTATACCCTTAAATGGATGAACTGTATGACAGGTGAGTTAGATCTCAGTAACACGGTTTATTTATTTTATTTGTTTGTTTGTTTTTACAGATTTCAGTTTTATTTTTTTGATTCAATTAATTAACATAATGTATTATTGGTTTCAGAGGTAGAGGTCAGTGAGTCATCGGTCTTATTTAATACGCAGCGCTCATTGCATCACGAGCCCTCCTTAATAGCCATCACTAGATAGCCCATCCTCCACCCTTCTCCCCTCCAGCAACCCTCAGTTTGTCTCCTGGGATTAAGAGTCTCTCTTGTTTAATTTTTTCCTCTCTTTCCCTATGATCCTCTGTTTTGTTTCTTAAATTCCACATGTCAGTGAGATCATATGATATTTGGCTTTCTCAGATTGACATATTCTGCTTTTCATAACACCCTTTTGTTCCATCCTCATTGTTGCAAATGGCAAAATTTCATTTTTTTGGGTGGCTGACTAATATTCTATTGTATATATACACCACATCTTCTTTATCCATTCATCTGTCAATGGACATCTGGGCTCTTTCCATAGTTTGGCTATTGTGGACACTGCTGCTGTAAACATGAGGTTCAGATGCCCCTTCAGATGGCTACATTTGTATCTTTGGGGTAAATACCCAGTAGTGCAATTGCTGCGTTGTAGGGTGGCTCGATTTTCAACTTTTTGAGGAAACTCCATGCTGTTTTCCAGAGCGGCTGCACCAGCTTGCATTCCCACCAACAATGTAAGAGGTTCCCCTTTTTCCGCATCCTCATCTGTTATTTCCTGAGTTGTTAATTTTAGCCATTTTGGCTGGTGTGAGGTGATATTTCACTGTGGTTTTGATTTGTGTTTCCCTGATGCTGAGTGATGTTGAGCACTTTTTCATGTGTCTGTGGCCATTTGGATGACTTCTTTTCAGTTCATGTCTTCTGCCCATTTCTTGAATAGATTATTTGTTCTTTGGGTGTTGAGCTTGATAAATTCTTTATAGATAGTAATACTGTTTAAAAATCACATATGCAGAGGGCCCGGGTGGCACCGTCAGTTAAGCCTCTTGGTTTTGTCCAGATCCTGATATCAGAGTTGTGGGATTGAGCCTGTCTCCAGCTCTACTCTCAGCATGGAGTGTGCTTAAGACTCTTAAGACTTTCTCCCTTTCCCTCTGCTGTGCCCCCACCTCAAATAAGAAATAAATAAATAAATAAACAAACAAAATTACATATGCCAATTGCAGGCTTTACCCCACAGAGTTTTTAATTCAATAGGTCCAGGGTAGGACCCAAGACTTTTCATTTCTTTCCTTTTTTTTTTTTTTTAAAGATTTATTTATTCATTTTAGAGAGAGGGAGAGAGCACTTGCAAGCAGGGACAGAGGGCAGAGAGAGAGAGAATCCATAAGCAGAATCCTTGCTGAGTATGGAGCTCAACATGGGGCTCAATCCCATGACCCTGAGATTATGACCTGAGCTGAAACCAAGAGGTGGCCACTTAACCCACTGAGCCACCCAGGGGCCCCAAGACTTTTCATTTCTAACAAGTTCTGAGGTGATAATGATGCTGGTATACTGACTGGGTTGGTTCTCGGACCACGCTTGGAGAACTCTTGCTCTGTAGCAAGAGGAATAATCAAGTTACAACTACACACAACTACTCTAGGCTATTCCAAACCAATGTTTATTTTGCTTTCTGAAACTTTAAAAATCCCTTAAATTCACCTCCTGGGACCAGGGCATACTTGCTGTCCCTCTGTCTGACTTACTAATGCTGAGAATGGCCCACTGGCTTGGTAGATTGGGCAAGGCAGCTTCCCTCTCTACTCCTTCCCCATACTCCCTGAAAAGGAAGGGGTGGGAGATGAGGTCACTCCCTGCCCTTCCCACCCCCACTGCTCTCAGATACCCTTCTCTCTCCTTTTCCTCCTCCCACCTCAAGGCTCCCCTCCCAATGGTAAAATTATCCAGGGCCTCCAGGCTGCTTTCCTTCTGAGACCATAGAGGCTTCCCTCTCGCTCGGTATGCAGAGGTCTACCTCTCTTGTTCTCTCTATAGAGACCCTTTGTTCTCTCCTATAAAGGCTACATTAAAGGAGAAGGGATGGTGGGGGGAGGGGGAGAAGCGGGATGGCATAAGAGTAGGAGACCTAAATTTGGTCTGTTCCCAGGAATTCAGCTAGATAATTATCAAACCATTTGGAACACCTACAAACTCAACAGGAGATCAAAGAGAAGAGCAGCAATTCTAGGAACAGAAAAGCAACCACTTTCTGGAAGATAGGAGGTGTGGAGAAGTGAATCTGAGGAGATATATGGGAAGAGAGACAGTCAGGGGAGGGCCCAGCTCCCGGTAAGCGGTGGAGCAATGGAGCACAAAATCCAAACTTTTAGAAGTCTGCTCCACTGAGGGATGTCACTCCAGAGACTAAGCAGGGGTGGAGCCCTCATGGGGACAGTGTGATCTCAGGACCCTCAGGGTCAAGAAAGACCCGGGGAGCATGAGTGTGGCAGAGCCCCCAGATATCAGAGTGGGGAAGCTGGCTGCGGAGATGGAGCTGAGGTGTGCTCTCTCAGAACAGGGTTACCTTAAACCATGATCCAAGGCACAGTCGGGGCACTGCTCTTGGAGCAGGGATCCCACAAGTGGCAGGTCCAGAGAGACTCACCTTCCTCCTCCGGGAGGAGCGTCACGGGAGCATGCTGCAGGAATCTGCTGGGTTTGGAGACTCCAAAAGGGGCCATCCACCAGAGATAGAAACGCTTGGTCACAGGCTGGGTGAGCTCAGATTGTGGCGGGAGACCAGGGAGACAGGAGGGATTGACTGCTTTTTTCTGAGGGTGCACTGAGGTGTGGGGCCCTGAGCTCTTGGCTCCTCTGGGTCAGAGATTGGGAGGCTGCCATCTTCATTCCTGTCCTCCAAAGCTGTACGGAAGGCGTTCAGGGAACAAAAGCTCCGGAGAGTGAACCGAGCAGATTACTTAGCCCTGGCAAGGACAGTGCAATCTCACCTTGAGCAAAGACATTTGAGAATCACAGCAATAGGCCCCTCCCCCAGAAGATCAGCAAGAACATCCAGCCAAGACCAAGTTCACTGATCAATGAGAACTGCAAAACTTCAGAGCTGCAGGAATACACCACATAGAATTCATGGCTTTTCCTCCATGATTCTTTAGTCTTTCAAAGTTAAATTTTTTTAATTTTATTTTTTTCTTATTCTATTTTTAAAATTTTTCCTCTTTCCTATTTTAACCTTTTTAAACTATTTTATCTTATCAATACCTTTTTAAAAAATCTTTTAAAATTTTCATTATTATAGTCATATTTATACCTTCATCATATTTAACCTTATTTTTTATATACATATAGGTTTTTCTTTCTTTAAAATTTTGGGATACAGTTTCTTCTAACAGATCAAAATATACCTTATATCTAGTGCATGGCTTTGTTCTAGCCTCCAGCCTGGTCACACTCTTTCCTCTTTTTTTTTTTTTTCTTTTTTCAACCAACTTTTTATCAATTCCTTTTTAGAATCTTTTTAAATTTTCATCTTTACAGTCATATTCCATACCTTCATCATGTTTACCCTTATTTTTGTATATTTTGTTATTTTGTATATATATGTTTCTCTTTCTGTAAAATTTTGGGAGGCAGTTTCCTCTAACAGAGCAAAATACACCCAAAATCAAATGTGCAGATATGTTCTATTCGCCAGTCTAATATATATGTATGTGTATATATATATTTTTTTTCTTTTTCTTTTTCCTTTTTCTCCTGTCTTCTCCCCACAGTTTCAGGTCTCTTCAGATTTCTCTACTATATATTTTTCTAGGTTGCTACCTTTTTAGTATTTTGTTCTCTCACTCATCTATTCTTATCTGGATAAAATGACAAGGCAAAGAAACTTACTTCAGAAAAAAGAACAAGAGACAGTACTGATGGCTAGGGACCTAATCAATATGGACATTAGTAATATGTCAGAACTAGAGTTCAGAATGATGAGATAAGGTGCTAGCTGGGCTCGAAAAAAGCATGGAAGATACTAGAAAATCCCTTCCTGGAGAAATAAAATCCCTTTCTGAAGAAATAAAATATCTAAAATCTAACCAAATTGAAACCAAAAAAGCTATTAATGAGGTGCAATAAAAAATGGAGGCTCTTACTGCTAGAATAAATTAGGCAGAAGAGATAATTAGTGATATAGAAGACCAAATGATGGAGAATAAAGAAGCTGAGCAGAAGAGAGACAAACAACAACTGGACCACGAGGGGAGAATTCGAGAGCTAAGTGATACCATAAGATGAAACAATATCAGAATAATTTTGGATCCCAGAAGAAGAAGAAAGAGGGGGCAGAAGGTATTTTGGAGCAAATTATAGCAGAGAATTTCCCTAATTTGGTGAAGGGAACAAGCATCAAAATCCAGGAGGCACAGAGAACCCCCCTCAAGATCAATAAAAATAAGTTCACATCCTGTATTCTAATAGTAAAACTTACAAGTTTCAGTGACAAAGAGAAAACCTGGAAAGCAGCTCAGGACAAGAAGTCTGTAACATACAACAGTAGAAATATTAGATGGGCAGCAGACCTATCCACAGAGACCTGGCAGGCCAGAAAGGACTGGCATGATATATTCAGAGCACTAAATGGGAAAAATATGCAGGCAAGAATACTATATCCAGCTAGGTTGTCATTAAAAAAATAGAAGGAGAGATTAAAAAAAAAGTTCCAGGGCAAACAAAAACTAAAAGAATTTGGAAACACCAAACCAGCCCTACAGGAAATATTGAAAGAGGTCTTCTAAGCAAAGAGAGAGCCTAAAAGTAACAGACCAGAAAGGAACAGAGACTATACAGTAACAGCCACCTTACAGACAATACAATGGCACTAAATTCGTATATTTCAATAATTACCCTGAATGTAAATGGGCTAAATGTCCCAATCAAAAGAAACAGGGTGTCCAAATGGATTAAAAAAACAAGACCTAGGGGTGCCTGGGTGGCTCAATGGGTTAAAACCTCTGCCTTCAGCTCAGGTCATGATCTCAGGGTCCTGGGATCGAGCCCTGCGTCGGGCTCTCTGCTCGGCGGGGAGCCTGCTTCTACCTCTCTCTCTGCCTGCCTCTCTGACTGCTTGTGATCTCTGTCTGTCAAATAAATAAATAAAATCTTTAAAAAGAAAAAGAAACAAACAAAACAGGAAAGGTCTCAAGTACACAACCTAACCTTACACCTAAAGGAGCTGGAGAAGAACAGCAAAAAAAAAAAAAAAAAAAAAAAAAAAAAAAAAAAAAAAAAAAAAAAAAAAAAAAAAAAAAAAAAAAAAAAAAAAAAAAAAAAAAAAAAAAAAAAAAAAAAAAAAAAAAAAAAAAAAAAAAAAAAAAAAAAAAAAAAAAAAAAAAAAAAAAAAAAAAAAAAAAAAAAAAAAAAAAAAAAAAAAAAAAAAAA
>PISX010017247.1:0-43848 GCA_004024625.1 Mellivora capensis | reverse complement strand
CAGCACAGAGTCTGTACTGAGCATTCTTGGCACGATGGAGTATGTGCTCGACATTGACTAACTCATACACTGAGCTCCAGGTAGAAAACCGAAAAGAATGCAGTATTATCTCCCAGCCACTGACAAAATGGAGCAGAGATTCATACGTGGAACTGGAAATAAGAAATACTGACTTCAAAGTCTGTGCTATTAGGCTGTGGGTGAGGCATTTCACCCATTTACAAGACAGAGTTTCCTTCTTTCTTTCCTTCCTCCCTTCCTTCCTTTCTTTTTTAAAGATTTCATTTATTTGACACAGAGAGAGAGCACAAGTAGGGGAGCAGCAGGCAGAGGGAGAGGGAGAAGCAGTTCTTCACTGAGCAGGGAACCCAATGCAGGGCTCAATCCCAGGACCCTGGGCTCATGACCAGAGCTGAAAGCAGATGCTTAACCAACTGTCCCTACAAGAGGAAGTTTCAACATTCCAACTCTGTACACATGCAGAATGGTTCTCAGATGAAAAAATCAATGTTGCCGTTCCTTGCAAAGATATTAATGCCTTGAACCTCTCTTGAAGGTGTCCAGAACATTCCGTGTGGTTCTCATTATTTCATTATTTTCCACTCCTTTCTCATTAGTCTCACTGTCTCACTCTATGGGCAGGTAGGTGGATGGTATTCCTGGGAGCAAACACAGTGGGGTGGGTTGGGGTGCTGGGCTATGGGCCCAGAGCTCACGGATGGCAAAGCAGGAAACATGCCCCAGCGCCCTGATGCCTGATGAAGTTGTGGCTGGTGTGAAAGTGAAAAAGAGGCCAACAGTAGGATAGGACAAAGGCAGATGGGCTTATTAGGACAGAGAAAAACTCCGCTGCCTTATGGTGGATTTCTAACTCCCAGAGAGCAAACACCAAAATCTTGGCCTCAGGCTAGGCCGCCTTACCAACAGAAATGCTTGCTGTTGGGGCTTGGAAGGGGACACAAAACCTAAAGATAAGCAGTCAGCTGCTATGCATTTCTTCACTGGATCAGAACATTGGAACCTTTGTTGTAACACCAACACTAAAAATCTTCAAACCTCTTTTGGTTGATCAGATTGTCCCCCAAAGTCACATTATGCCATGGTAATTCCACCATGGGCCACGAAGGAGGCTCTGAACAAAGACTGCCTGGCTTCTGGCTGATCCCCACTTACTACGCGTGTAGGACTCCTACACATTTCTTTCAGGCTGGTGACAGACTGGTCAGCCAAGTTCTTCTTCTGTCCCCAGGAGTAACTTTCAGCGTGACTTTGGGGAAAAAAATGGACGAGGACAAGAGGCCCTCGGACCTCCTGACACCAGACACTCTACTCGGAGCCCTGAGGGCTGAAGCTGTTGTTGAACCTGCTGTCACCGAGCCATCCATGAGACCCCAGGAACTGCCCATTAGGCATTCTTGCTGTTAAAAAGTTCAATCCGAAAAGGAAGAAGGTAACACATTAAGACAATTTATTTGTCTTTGTATTTCCTCACAGAATGTGTATACTTCACATATATCTTGAGCAAAAACTTCAAGTTAATAATTTCATCAGCTGTGTTGTGTTCAGGTTTGATTTTCCTCTTTGTTACGTTTCTTAAAATTTAACAGCCTACACAACCATATGTATGCTTCCAGTGTTTCATATCATGGTAATATGTACTCAATTATGTCTGTACAGAAAATTGATGTTCCATACATAAATGCTACCAACAGAGTCAAATAGAACACGTTCCCTGTAGGACTCAGTATATTGTTCTTAATTCACCAG
The DNA here is from genome assembly GCA_004024625.1 of Mellivora capensis. Lineage (NCBI taxonomy): Eukaryota > Metazoa > Chordata > Mammalia > Carnivora > Mustelidae > Mellivora > Mellivora capensis. Next base: position 42,081 of record PISX010017247.1, on the reverse strand, counting down.
ACTGCTGTGGAAAACATATTCCTCTCCTGAAAAAACAAAACTCAAGCTCGTATTTTATGATAGATACACCCTTCATGTTATGTTAGCCCAATACTGTCAGCCCTCTTTCCCCTTCTAGTCTGCAAACACATCACAGGATGGTGTCTCATGACAACATGAGACCCTCCCAGGCCAGGTGACTGTGGCGTGCACTGTCCAACTGGCCTTGGGAAAGAATTACGAAGTGACCACTTTACACCGCATGGTGTCTGTGTGGGGCTGGCCAGATGATGAAGGGCGAGAGAGGAGAAACATAGGGCACGCCTATCTGTACTCCCCTTGGCGAGAAGTTGGAGACAGAACAGTAGCCTCTCCGTCATTTACACTAAGTATGGAATCCAGGCATTTGTGCAGACATATTCAGTAATACCCAGGGTAACAGTTTGGTTGCATCAGCATTTCGATTACCAAAGCCTCTGTTTAGAGTTCTTTATGCAGCTGCAGGCCAAAAGCTGCTAGGGATACACCTGAGGCAAGAAAGAAATAAACCAAGGAAATAGGTACTTTCTTTGGTATCTGTGTTACAAGATAAATACAAAAATCAATTTTAAAGTATTATTGGGCTGATTTCTATTTTTTCCCCTTGCTTATTTTGGTACGAAGGGTAAAAACTCAAGTTTCACCACGGACTTCTAAGAAAATCCACGTGTCTACAATTTCAGTTTCTGATAGTAGCCCTTAGAAGTGAACCAATCAATACTGTGTCCTGAGATGCAGCAAGGCCCAGCATCTCCTGAAACAGAGGTATAAAAGAAATAAAAGCAGTGCCTGCAAGAGAGATCACGGTGTAAACGAAGTTACATAACACATACGATTAGTGCATTTTCTTCAAGAGTTGTATGACAGAAAAAAGTTAGTGTAAATTTTCAATTTTGCCAAGTCAGATTTAATTTTAACTGTGTTGGAAAACGAGACAGATAGAAGTATCTTGTTTACCCTTTACAATTTTAAAGCAAAACAAACGTAGTAATATATACGTATATATGTAAGTGTGTATATAATTTTTATATATTGGGCTAAAAAAAATGTTTGCAAGGGGAAAAAAGCCCAAACGAGTATATAGTGTAAGAGTATAAAAGAGTAGAATACTTAAGTAAAAGACTGAATACTTAAGTACCCAGAAGCTGAGGAACAAAGCATACCATCCGATCTGAGTGGGGCTGATTAGGGAGGGCTGCATTTCTGTACACGCTGCTCTCTCTGCCACGCTGCGCTACAACATTCCAGGACAGCCTAAGAGATGCAGACGAGGCAGATATCGTCTGACTTCCCACCACCACAGGACAAACATTATTAGATAATTTCGTCCCACTCCAGAGGCACAGAAGCCAAGATGTAAGCACTTTGAAAATGAACTCTTGATGGTCCACATTTACAGAAGTAAAGGGCAAAGGGCCTGGGAATCTAAGAGCAGATAGATGGAAAGACCATGCAGTTGGCTTTGGAATGAACTTATTCGTGAATATAGGGGTATCTGACATTCAAAGGACTCACAAATCCACTATGAATATTAGAGTCATGCAGAGATATAAATCTCTGGAAGTTAGAAACCTTTTTCACCATTTGAGTAGAGCAGCCGAGAACACAGAAAATTAAGTGATAATCTTAAGGCACATTCTTAGATCGGCGACTTAAGAACTATGGGTTCTACTAGACAAGACTTTAACTGTGCAAAATGTAATTCTGGAATTTGGCATAAAGCATGGCATGAACAAATAACCCAGTCTACAACTGGGAATATTGCAAAGTGGTTTTCAAGAAATCCACTGAGCTCTGGCAATTCTCTTTCAAATGCTGTAAGTGGTCTCTTCTTTTTTTTTTTTTTAATTTTTATTTATTTATTTGAGAGAGAGACAGTGAGAGAGAGCATGAGCGAGGAGAAGGTCAGAGGGAGAAGCAGACTCCCCGTGGAGCCGGGAGCCTGATGCGGGACTCGATCCCGGAATTCCGGGATCATGACCTGAGCCGAAGGCAGTCGTCCAACCAACTGAGCCACCCAGGCGTCCCAAGTGGTCTCTTCTTGGTTGTTGTCTCTCTTGTTAACCTTAATTTTTTCACTACCCTCATTCCTTTCAATAAGTTCAGGCTTCTTATTCTCATCTTTATTATATCGAGCAATTTCTTCATTTCTTTCCCAATGCCTGCTGCTTCAGTTTCACAAGCCGTCTTCTGAACTTTGCTCTAGATGTTTTCCTAGGAAGCTTTGGCCCATGAAAGTTTCACATAAAATCTCTTCTAAGTTTCATCGATCCCCACTCAAATCAGAGAATCCCAGCTGCTAAACTCTACAAGTGAACTTTCACTATGTGCATCAAGACATTAGGCATTCCTCATTCATAGTGCCAAATGACATGACCCTTCCACAAACATCTTACAACCTATCACCCAACATTTAGGGTTATCGATGAATGAGTACAGGGCCATGAGAGCCCCTTCATTTTACAGTGATTCCCAGATGTCTAGAATCAGTGCAATATAATGGAAAGGCGAAGAGTATGTGCTTCAGAGTCAAGCCAAACTGGATTTGGATCCTAGTCCCACTGCTTATTAATTACAAATTTTGTTAAAGTTCCTAAACTCCTCTGACCTTACCTTTCTTTCTTTATCTGTAAAATGGGGATATAAATAGTACCTATTTCTTAGGGGTACTGTGAAAATTAAAAGAGATAATGTAGGCAGGATGCTTGGCACAAGGAGCTCAACAACTATTAGCTATTATTAATAAAAATCTCAGACTTATGATAACGAGCTGATTCTAATTTCTTAGTTTTTAGCACTACAGCTTAGATATCAATCTAATTTTCAATGTGATTTTCATCTTGTCAAAACTGAATTAAATTTCCCACTGTTGATTTAACTTTCCAGGGGCATCTTCCCCCTCTAAGTTGAGGTACTTATGTGATATTTATAGCTAACATCTAGCCTGAGTGATCATATTCTGCCCACGTGAAATAAAACTCTTTCTTGATGTTGGAGATTGCATATCTCCATCTATATTATAGTCTGTTCAGACTTAAAATGTTGACCAGGGCTGCTAGGCACTACTGAATTGAGCAGAGGGGGAAAGGGTTATTATGGCAGGAAGAGAAATGAATAGTACTTAATGAACTTGCATTTCAATTGAGCAGGTTTTTAATAAAAAAAAAGCTTTTTATAAATTCTTTTGCTCAGCAACAATAAAAAAAGGAAAAGAGCACTCAACTGGGAACAATAGCTACTCAGCTCATAAAAATCATTAGAAGGAACATTTTCTTTGTCTACCATGCCCAGCAATTTCACTGGTGGGCAATGATCCAGATCACTTAGATTCTACCTAAAAAAAATGAGTCCAGAGAACTTCTCAACTTTTCCAGCTAATAAATTAAAATTCCAATTTTCTAATGTGTCTAACTCTACCATAAATAAAATTTGGCCCATAATTCATGGAATGCTTTTGACAAGTAGATGATACTGATGTAGTGTTAATGGGATATGCTCTTTGGTTGCCCTTCTGATAGGAGGGAGGCACACTGCTGACATTCCCTCACTGCCATCAAATCCTCCTTGAAGCCAGAGGCCTTTAAGGAGGTGACTGTGGGCGAGGAGCTGAATGCTTGTGGATGGTATGGTTCCCAATGTGCAAAATAAGCTGGCCTACCTAGATATTTAACTTTGCGCTGCAGCCTCTTCTTCAGCTCATCTTCAGTGAATTGAGTCAGAGAAACTTCTCTGACTCAATGACTTAATGGCCTAGCTGATTCATCTTCTCCCACAAATGTCAGTAAAGTACCTTAAGCTAATTGCCAAACGTGTTGAAGATATGTCACCAAAGGCTCTTTTTTGTATTCAAGATTCTCCACGACAACCAAAGGATTTCTGTCCTTGGATAAAATACATTATGTCTAATAACCATGCTGGGTAATCACAAGCATGCCCAGTAATAAAATTCAGAATTTCTTAATTCAGTAGTATCAGGGAAAAAAAAGTAAGAATCTGTTTTTTCTATTTATTTTGAGCATATTACGCATTTTAAGAATGTACTTATTTTATATCTTTACTGCCTGACATTGTATTTAATATTAACCGAATCACTAAAATGCATTTCAAATCAAATAAAGGGAATGGTCTGAAGACTAAATAAAACAATGTCTTCTGCAATCACCAAAGCTTTTTCCTTACTGAACAACTCTCCACTTTTGACTTTATGCTGGAGATTAGCGCCATCAACTACAGTCTAAATGGCATCCTGTGCTCCCTTTAATTAACTGTCCATTTGGCTTACACTTTCTCTGATCTGGGAAGTAACTGTTTTATTTTTAAAAGGTCTTTTCTGCTTTCTCAGATTGCATCTAAGTTGTAAGAATAAACAGAAACTGCAATATCAACAAAGAACTTAATTAAGAGGAATGACAGCAAATATGTAAAAGCCATCTTTATTGAGGATAGGTAACCATTCAAATAAGCTTTTTACAGATACTAAGGAGTTGAGGGTGGGTAGCTTTAAAAACCCAATTGCATAAGTATAACACCATTTACAGAATGACTACTGAATTAATATCTACCTAGAGTGGTACTTGTATCATCCGAAACTAATTTAGTTTACTTGAATTCTATGCTCCTAACAAAATTTTTAAAGCAATGCCTTAACTGATTTGAGTAAGCAGGGGAAAAATCTAAAACCTGCCCTGCTACATGTTAAAAATGGTCACTAGTTCTTTCATGATCCCCTATACCCTCTGCCTTTGAGTCTAGGCAGGCTCGGTGTCTATGGGAACCACTATGGGAGCCAGCTTGAGTTTGCAACTTCCACTTCCTGTCTCTTCACTTTCTCTCATTACACAGCCTCTGTGGTGTGATGATGTTTCTCTCCACAGCCCTGGGGAGAAGCCTACGTGGAGAGCAACTGAGGCCCCTCCTGGCTGATGGCCCTGGTCAACCTCTCAGCCAAAGCTGGTACTCACTTGCCAGCAACATGAAGAGGCTCCTCCACAGTATTTAAAAAGTAATTTTAAGATAGATCAAACATAGTAGTTCAGTTTACCTGGGATGACCCAGGATTTATAAAGGAGTACTGGAAAGTGATGCTGCTGGGACACCTGGGTGGCTCAGTCGTTACTCGTCTGCTTTCGGCTCAGGTCCTGATCCCAGGGTCCTGGGATCGAGCCCCACATTGGGCTCTGTGCTTGGCAGGAAGCCTGCTTGCTTCTCCCTCTCCCACTCCCACCTGCTTGTGTTCCCTCTCTTGCTGTGTCTCTCTCTGTCAAATCAATAACTAAAATGTTTTTTAAAAAAGGGAAAGAAAAGAAAAGAAAATGATGCTGTTACCCTGTATCTGAATCTGTTTTCTCACCTTTGGGACAGTAAAGTGATGATGACTGAGGGCTATTGGAGATAATAATTTCATGCAGTGTAAATTAAAGGGCTGGTCCTTCAAGATTATGTGTCTGTCCATTGCTTCTGAGAAACCCTGTACTCTAATCACAGTAATAAATCCTATTTCTGCTAATTGTGAGTGATCTCAAGGGAAACAACACTGACTCACCAATCATATGGTTTAGCTCTTATTAATTGTATCTAAAGCCCAGCTTTCATGCCACTTATTCTATGAAGCTCCTCCTTTATGCTCTCAATTTAAAATATTCTTTTCTTCTTTGCACTTCTTTAGCATATCATCTGTACTTCTCTAATAGTGTGATTTATCTTTTCTCTAAATGTAACTTCTTTGGGGTCATGATCCATGGTTGGTTCACAACTATAACTCTCAGAGGACCCACTACAGAGCCTTACACATTATAGGTGGTCAATAAATATTTGCAGAACGAATAACTGAATAAATATACAGTACTGAAAGGCTATAATTAAAGACAAATTCCTCAGACTTCCCCCACCACTTTTTCAACGTTCCCTCACTGGGCTCATTTTACCAATCTTTAATCATTTTAGTAGCTCTCCAAGTTCCCATGCTTCAGTTATAGGGTCTCAGAGAGAACACAGTTCTTTAACAAGTCCTAACCACTATTTTACAAAACACCATTTAGTAAATTTGATTGAGTTTCCAATCATTTTCTCATGGGATGGCAGTCAGCGTTTGATCTCAAACCCCTACATAGGCAGAGTAGTAAAGTCCTCTAAGGAAACAAGGGATATTGTGAATACAAGTATCAGCAGTAAGGAAATTTCTACTTATTGCTCATAATTCCCAAATTACTGACGATGATAACTGAGTGAGGGTGTGGAGCCAAGAGAACTTAGGACTAAAAGAAAAAAACTTCAAATGTATGACTATCACAGAGAAAGGAAGGAAAAAAAAGAAAGAAGATCAGTCATTGAATTTTAAGGTGTTCCTTGAAAAGATAATAAAAAGATAGGGGCATCTGGGTGACTCAATAAGTTAAACATCTGCCTTCCGCTCAGGTCATGATCTCAGGGTCCTGGGATCGAGCCCCACATCGGGCTCCCTGCTCAGAGGGGAGCCTGCTTCTCCTCTCCCACTGCCGTTCCCCCTGCTTGTGCTCTCTCTCTCTCAAATAAATAAAATCTTTAAAAAGAAAGATAATAAAAGATAGATTGTTAATCTTTTATTATTATATACCTTAATAGTGTAATAAATGATTGTGGTCAGTACATGTATGAAAATTATGAACACTGTGGTTTAGATTAATTTGCAGGACTTTTTTGTTTTATATTCTCCCTTCTTTTCCTTCAGAATGATTCTTAAGTATCGATCAATGTTTGGTGGTTGCTTCTAATAAGTCTTTTGCTTCATTTATTTTGGTTGCTAAGTAAGGAGATCCACCTGAAAGGACAAAGAAAAAATAAATGGATTAAAACACACTTCATTATTGATATTTTCTAAAGTCTCAAATAAAGAAAAACACTCTTAATTAGAATTCTCTGATACTTTCCCACATATTCATCTTCTTGACAAATTATTTTATAAGCTAAGTAGAAATCACAACAGCATAAATTAAATTTGTTTAGCGAAGCACTATAGATACCTAACAATCAAAGATAATCTCTGAAAAAAATAATGAAAGAAAGCTATGATCAGGAATAATTCGAAAAACACTCAAGTATTTCACTGGTCAGACGTTGCCATTCAAATATTTAATCAGAGAATTTTCTGAAATTAAGTGGATGGTAAGATATATAAAATAATGGTCTCACTCCAAAACTTTTTTCTGTAAAGGGAAGAATATTCAACTATGAAGGAGGGTATCTTTCTGAAGGAGGTAAAGCAATTCAAGGGACCCTGCAGAGTCATATCAAGCCTTACATTTACACACACACACACACACACACAATATTAAAAAATGCAACTTCTGTACTATCCAGTTCTAAAAATCATATTTATTAATACAGGTGAATGAACTAATGAATGAAGATAATAAAAATAATGTTAAAGGAAATGCTCCCTATTCTCTGAAATGATCCTAATTAGAATACTTATGGAGTAGTCTTAGATTCACTGTGCCCTAAAATAAAATTATATCAGTTCTTTTTTTAGAATTTTTTGCAATGAATTCTTTCTAATGCAAACAGCAAGATGGAAGGAAACTGAGCTGAATTTCAAATTCAGAATCATTATGAATCACAAACAGCATCTGACATACAAAAATACTAGCCCCAAAAAGTCACATTAAAGCTATTTAAGCATTATATGCCTTCTAACTTCTAGTCCTGAATATTTTCACTGCTTAATGCTTGAGCTAACAATCATACTACGGTTCACCAGTCTCTTTGTGTTTGTTTTTATTTTTTCATTTTCCCCCTGAGTACAAACCATCTATGGCTTGTGAAAACCTCAGAAAACCTCAGTAGTTTACAACAAACCAAAACACATCTAGATAGCATTGGTGTGTAAACTGTCCAGACCATAACCAAGCCTTTTATTAGTACCATACCACCAACTTACATAGGAAGAAGAAAGCAGGGAAAACAGATCAACAAACATGGTTCTGTAGTAGAAAGGGCAATGCTAGAGGAAGCTATATTTAGCTTTTTGCCCTTGAGGATACTACTGACATTTCCACATCAAGATCTGAATTGCTATGAACACTTACGGGATATATTATGGAGTGTCCTTGAATATATAGCAAGAATTACAAATGAAGTTGATGAAAGTTTCCATATGCACTTGGTTATGAAATAAACTGATTTCATGATTATCTTTGAAAATAATCTTGAATTAGGTAATGTCAATCTTGGTAAGATGTTTGAATGTTTAGAGTTACCAAGGTGATGCCAGGCATTTTGTATGTCTTCAACAAATATTAAAATATTAATTGAACTCAAATATAACCTGTAATTGATTGATATGCACTCTGGATATTTAAATCATAGACCATATAATATGCTCATTTAGCAGCCAGAAAAAAACAGAGACACTTAAATTAAAAGATGCATTAAAGGGGCGCCTGGGTGGCTCAGTGGGTTAAAGCCTCTGCCTTCGGCTCAGGTCATGATCTCAGGGTCCTGGGGTGGAGTCCCACATCAGGATCTCTGCTCAGCAGGGAGCCTGTTTCCTCCCCTCTCTCTCTCTGCCTGCCTCTCTGCCTACTTGTGATCTCTGTCAAATAAATAAATAAAATCTTTTAAAAAAAAAGTTGCATTAAACACTACATTTACTGATGGCAGAGTTACAGAAAAAGAACTGACAATTTAGAATATGGTTGAATTTAGAATGGTTGAATTACCACTCACCCCCTTTAAGTCAGAGGCACACTGGACTTTCAATTTACGTGCATGGTAGAAACTTTGGTCGGCTCTCATTCTACCCTCATTCTGACTTCCTAAAACTTGGAAAACTACAACTCCTATATTCTTTACAAGTAGTGTGTGATTCTAATTAGGATCTCTCAGTGAAGGGCAATCTTGTAAGATCTGGAAGGCTCAAGTGATAGCAAGGCTTTCCTGCTGGTCCTCTTTGCTCTTGCTGCTATCACTGAGATCGTGGTATGGGAGTGGCAGCAACTGTGCTTCTTGTGCAGTGCTAGTGGCAGTCCACGACGTAGCAGTTTCCCTGACAGAGCAGCTCTAGCATTATTTCGGGAGTAATTTTTGTAGGCCAAGTCTAGAATTTACTCCTTCAAACCTTCCAACAATCTGTAAACACTAACTCATTGTATTTAATGCTCTCCTGTTTAGAACATCCAGTTTCTGGCACCGAATCTTGACTGATAGAACGATACATAGCCTATATTTAATGGACACAATCTACTTTTGGATCTTTCAATCCTGCTCAGATTTCTTGGGAGAGTCATCTGAATTCCATTTAGTTAGAACACTCACCCTCACACCTGATCCCTGTAGCACTGTACCTTCACTAAATATTGCCAGAGCTCTTCTGCCTTTGGCTACCATGAACTATTGTTTTAGACCAACCATCCCACTGACACCAACTACAAGAGCTGAAAAAAAACACATAAGTAGGAAAGCAATGGAGTTCTACCAAGTCAGCCAAGCCTTGAGGGTCAAGATCTTAGAGATAAGGAAAATGCATTGTAATGAGCCCAACATTCTGCACTATTTATAACCTTCATGGAAATCAGACACAAAATAGCACATACTGTACAATTCCGCTTATACAAAATGTTAGAAAAGACATTTCTAGGGGTACCTAGGTGGCTCAGTCAGTTAGCATCTGACTCTTGATTTCAGCTCAGTTCTCGTGATCTCAGGGATGTGAGATCAAGACCCACATCGGCCTCTGTACTAGGTTCTATCTCTCCCTCTCCTTCTGGGCCTCCCTCCTCATTTAAAAACAACAACAACAACACAAATCTATCTAATCAAACCCAGAGCTGCAGAATGTAGAGTGGTGATTGCCTGAGTTGGGGTTAGGGACTGGCACTGAGTTTTAAAATGTTCTGTATTAATTGTGTTAGTGATTACTTGGGTGTCTACATTTGTCAAAAATCCATCAAACAGTACATTTAAATAGATATATTTTATTGCATGTAAATTATGTCTCAATATAGTTAAGTTTAAAAACATGATAAAGAAACAATCTAAGCAACATATATAAAACACTCCACCCTGCAAGTATAGAATATGCCTTCTTTTAAACTGCATGAGAACATTTACTGAAGCTGACCATGTGGAAGGTTATAGAGCAAGTCTCAACAAACTCTGAAGACTAAAATCACAACAAGCAGTGCAACATGGAAGTGTGTCCCATGGACTAGTGCTGGTTCACAGGTGTTATGGACCATAACTAGATAGATTTAGATATTGAGAATAAGTGTTTAGAAAATATAGCCATTAGATATAGTAGTGTATCTCTGTAGAACCTAATAATAAAAAATAAACCTGGGGCTTTGCTCTTATACATCTTTTTATTTTGATTTTCTAATAAATTCATTTTTATTGTATTTTTTAAAAAGTTGCTAGTCCAACATAGATTGGGAAAAAGGAACAAGTCCTCTATCACAGTTTGAGAAGTACTATATGAAAGCTAATTGACTTCAGTAGAATTACGGTGGACAACAATAATAAACACACTTAGGGGATCCTAATGCTTGGAAATTAATGACTATATTTGTAAATAACCCATGCATCAAGGAAAATGTAACAGAAATTAGCATTCAAGAGAATTAACAGAGTTAAAGTTTAGTTCTCTGAAAAAACTGATCATACCAAAGCATTTGAAATTTAAATGAAATAAACTCCAGGAAATGGGGCGTCTGGGTAGCTCAGTAGGTTAAAGCCTCTGCCTTCGGCTCAGGTCATGATCCCAGGGTCCTGGGATCCAGCCCCGCATTGGGCTCTCTGCTCAGCAGGGAGCCTGCTTCCTCCTCTCTCTCTCTCTGCCTGCCTCTCTGCCTACTTGAGATCTCTGTCTGTCAAATAAATAAATAAATAATCTTTAAAAAAAAAAAGAAACTCCAGGAAAAATGTAATATATCAAAACTGATACAAGAATAAATAGAATACCAAAAGGATCCTCTCTTTTTGAGAAATTGGATCTATAATCAAAATCTTCCCACAAATAAAAAGCCTGGTCAGGATGGTTTCATCAGTGAATTTTTCCAAAAATTAAAAGAAAGAAAACCTGCCCCCCCTCACATTTCAACTCTTTTTATGAGGCTAGCATATCTTTGATAACAGACCCTGATAGAAGTATCAGAAGATGAACATAAATGCAAAAACAAACAAAACATTAGCTTATCAAATCAGGATAAATATCATGACCGAGAAGCTAAGACTGGCTTCAACATTAGAAAATGAGTCAATATAATTCACCACATTAATAGAATAAAGAATAAATATCCTTTAATCATCTCAATAGATATAGAAAGCTCAATGCATATTATAACAAAAACTTTTAGTAAACTAGGAACGGAAGGGAAGTTTTTTTATGTGACAGAAGTCATCAAAAATATAGCAAACATACTTAGTAGAATGGTAAGACCTTTGGCTCTGAGATCAGCAACAAGAAAAAAGATACCTACTATCATAATTTCTATTTAACATTATATTCAAGGGTCTAGACATTTTAATAAATGCTCCTCTCCTGTCCCAATTAAAAATAAAAAGAAATAATGATTAGAGTGAAACTGTCATTCTTCACAAATGACATGACTATGTAGAAAATCCAAAAGGATCTAAAGACAAAAATCATAGAATTAAATGAATTTAACAAGTTGTTGGATACACAACAGCAAATATACAAACTCAATAGTTATGTCTTAGAAAAAATGACTACACAATATAAACTTTTGAAACACCACAATCTATAGTAGCATCTTAAAAACTGACACCTAAGGATAAATTTAACAAATTAAGTATATGACTACAACCCTGAACACGGAAAAGCCTTATTGAAACAAATTAAAGATCACATACATAAATCGGAATGATATGTCTTGCTCCTGGATTGGAAAATTCAATATTGTAAAGATGTCAATTCTCCTGAAATGGATCTACAGATTCATGGCAATCCCAATCATAACCCCAGAAGGTTTGTGTATGAATGTGTATGTGTGTACTTGCACATGTTCACATGCAAATCGATATGAAAATTCCTAATTTATATTAAAGTGCAAAGGGCCAAACATAGTAAAAAAATCTTAAGTAGGATTTACACTACCAAAAATAAAGATCTGTTATGAAGCTACACAAATTAAAATAGTATGGTATTGGCATAAAGACAAAGAATTTAACAACCGGAAGAAGAGAGAAAATACAAAAAAATCTTCATAAATATCTAGTTACTTGACTTATAACAAAGTAATACTGTAGATCACCAGGTGAAAAGACATTCTTTTCAGTAAATAATGCTGGACCACTTGGATATCTATATTAATATCTCACGTGATATACAAAAATTGATTCTAGTTTATTATAAGTGTAATTATACAAGATAATAAAGGTTTCAGAAATTATCTTCATGACCTTGAGATAGGCAAAAATTTCCTAGGCAAAACAAAATACACTAACTATAAAGGAAAAATTGGATAAACTGGAATATATAAAAATTTAAAATTTCTGTACAGTGAATGGATACCATTAAGAGGCAAAAGCAAGCCACAGAGAGAAGATACCTACAACACAAAGACTCATGTCTAGAATACCAAAATATATGATTTTCTCAGAAGTCAATAAGAAAAGGAGATGACACAACAGAAAAAAATGAATAAATGCAGGATATTCATACCATGGAATACTATACAGCAATAAAAATGGGGGAGGGACACCTGGGTGGCTCAGTTGGTTAAGCGGCTGCCTTCGGCTCAGGTCATGATCCCAGCATCCTGGGATCGAGTCCCGCATCGGGCTCCTTGCTCGGCAGGGAGCCTGCTTCTCCCTGTGCCTCTGCCTGCCACTCTGCCTGTGCTCGCTCGCTCTCTCCCTCTCTCTGACAAATAAATAAATTTAAAAAAAAAAGGGGGAATCATTACTACTGTATTCACTGCTACATAAATGAATTTCACAAAGATAATAAATGAAAGTAGACAAATACAGAAGCCTGCATGCTATTTGATTCTACCCACACGAGTTCAGAAAACAGGCAAAGCTGTTCTATGGTAATAAAAGCCAGGACAGTGATCACTTTTGGGGAGTGGGGAATGACAGGAAATGTACCTGAGGAGAGTTGGTTTTTTTTTAAAGATTTTATTTATTTGACAGAGATCACAACTAGGCAGAGAGGCAGGCGTGGGGGGTGGGGAAGGAGGCTCCCTGCTCAGCAGAGACCCAATGTGGGGCTCGAGCCCAGGACCCTGAGATCACGACCAGAGCCCAAGGCAGAGGCCCAACCCACTGAGCCACCCGGGTGCCCCCTGGGGAGAGGTTTTGTATGGTTTTCTTAATCTGGGTATAGCTACATAAATTGGTTCACTTTGTGACAATTCATTGAGTTGTACACTTATGATCTGTGTACTTTTATAAATATATATATATTTCAATTTTTAAAAGTTTATTAAAAAATTTACTATAGGGGAGCCTGGGTGGCTCAGATGGTTAAGTGTCTGCCTTTGGCTCAGGTCATGATCCCAGGGTCCTGGGATTGAGTCCCGCATCTGGCTCCCTGCTTTGCAGAGAGCCTCCTTCTCCCTCTGCGTGCCGCTCCCCCTGCTAGTGCTTTCTCTCTGTCAAATAAATAAATAAAATCTTTTAAAAAAGTTTACTAAGATATGTTGACCTCCTGCAGTTCAATGACACTACAAATTTATACTTTCCCCAAATCACTAGGGCTCAACAAACCTATGATCAAGACCATGATGATGAGGACAGTGGCTAGGCATTAGTCTACTTTTTTATATAATCTCATCCCAGGTTCCAATCCTCCTGGAAAAGATTGAAATCATGACTGTGATTTATCATTTAAATATGTCTATTTACCCATTAGATAATAAATACCTTGAAGAGCTATCTTGCCTTAGATATTTATGTATTATCAACACAGCTCTGAGTATACAGATGGCGCTTGAGATACTCTTTGTGGAGGAGTAGGAAAAGTGATGAGTCACTATTCCATTATTTTCTTGCATCTGGTACCAGCTTCATAGAAGTAAAACCACTCCAAAGACTCAGAAAACAGGTAAGCAAGAGTGTTACAAGTAGGTGCTTTAAAAAATAAATAAATTCTGCAAAACATCTGAGTAAATCTAACCAGCACAAGAGAAAATAAGCAAATATTCTATAAATGACAAGCATTTCAAAGCTAGGTAGAATTATTAATAATTATATGTAACTAATAATATTAGTTATAATTTGATGATAATAATTATATCTAATCAAGTATAATAATTGTTACTAAGGTGAGTTTCATAACAAGCACACCAATCTGAGGAATAAGAAGATACAAGTTGCCTTATATCCTTGGGTCTTTCTTAGATCTTTTCATGGATTTTTATATATTCTTTAACTTTCATTATAACTTATGAATATCTACATACCAAATCTGTAAGACAGAAGTACAAAGTATTATCATCTACTGTCTGAAGGGTTCTTAAAGGCCACCCACATTTCTTAAAAGAAAGATGGTAAAATCATGTGGAGGCAGATAGTTTGACTTCTGACATGAGGAGTTCCGCTGATCTGCTCCCCATTGTAACTGGTGAAAATTATGTAAAAAACCCCAATCACTTGGGATGCCTGGGTGGCTCAGTTGGTTAAGCAGCTGCCTTCGGCTCAGGTCATGATCCCGGCGTCCTGGGATCGAGTCCCACATAGGGCTCCTTTCTCTGCAGGGAGCCTGCTTCTCCCTCTGCCTCCGTCTGCCAGTGCTCACTCTCTCTCTCTCTCTCTCTCTGAGAAATAAATAAATAAAATCTTAAAAAAAAAACAACAAAACCCCAATCACTTAAAACCTCTGAAAATGGTCTTAAAAGTAAAAGTGAAAAAGAAACATCCATTCAAGAAAACCTATGAACAATTCAGTAAGAAAGGCAGGAAACTGCTATTTGAACCAAAACAGCTTCTTCCTTCTCTCCTCCCGGCTCAGGCACACAGACTTCTGCTGGACTGCTGCAGCCAAAAACACAGGGCTCCCTTTCTCCCCAGCTCTTGCACAAAGGACTTTCTTCTTGGGAGGAGGAGGCTCTCCATATTTCCCTTCCTGCTCCTAACTGCCTGACACTGAGGCTAAGTCCTAAGGAAGTGATACAGAAGTTATATCTTAATTGTGGCTCCCTTAGAATACTGGGTCTCAAGAGCCCCTTTCCCAGTCCATCAGGCATGGTGGTCTTACACAGAAGAGGCAAGCCAAGAAAACTACTGCTCCCTGCATTGCATGCTTGGCTCCAACAGTGGGGGTTTCACTTGGAGAGAAAACTACCATAGTTTCCACCCTCAGCTCCAGAGCCCCGGCAGAGATTATGCCTGTGAAGTACACAGACCATAAAACAGAGAGCCCCTAATTTCTTTCCAAAGGAACAGACTTCATTTGCAACATAGCATGGAGGGTGCTCACAGGGACAAAAATAAATAAATAAATAAATAAATAAATAATTGGAAGGAGATTCATGAATCTAGTGAACATACAGCATAGATTATAGGCCAGTTCACAGGACAGAACCAGGGAACAAACAGGCAGAGAGGAGCCCCTCTGGGGTCAGAACCAATATCAAACACTGACCCCAGAAACTGTTCCATCAAAGGAGCAACTATTTGATTGTATTAGTTTGCAGAGGAATTTATATCTCAGGGCATTGTTGACAATGACTGAGTAACTGGTCAGAAATTAGGGTAGTTTACAGTTGGGTGTGATAAAGAAAAGAGAGGAAGAATGCCCTACTAGTACTACTGTCATCCCACGGTAACTGATGGCATACCCAAAGCTATACCTCCTTGGGAAGCAGTGTAAGAAGCTAAACATTTCAAGGTGGTAGTATCGATTTCACTAAAATAATACCGACAGTTACTAAACAAATAAAAATAATAAGCCCTCCCTGGGGTGGACAAGTACCCAGAGCTGCTATGACACGTATTATAAAATGTTCAGTTTCCAACAAAATATGCAAGGCATGCAAAGAAAAAGGAAAGTATGACAGTATGAGCCATGCATATGTAATGAAAAAAGCAGCAACAGAAACTACCTGTGAAAGTGATCAGATGCATTTATGGGAAAAGATTCCAAAGTAGACATTATAGATCTACAGAACAAATTTTTTTTAAAAAACCACTAGAGGTGCTGAAGAGTAGATCTGAAGTGGCATAAGAAAGAATTAGTGAACTTGAAGATAGAACAATTGGGATTAAGGAAGCCAAAGATCTAAAAGAAAAAATAAGAAAAAAGAACAGAGCCTTAGAAAGATGTGGGACATCATTAAACTCACAAATATACATGTAATGGGAGTACTAGAAGAAAAGGAGAGAAAGAAAATCAAAGAAAACTTTGAAGAAAAAATAGTTAAAAACTTCCATAGTTTACTGAAAAACAAAAACCTACACATCTAATGAGGTCAACACACTCCAAATAGGATAAATAAAAAGAAATCTAAAAACATAGTAAATCTAGGGGTGCCTGGGTGGCTCAGTGGGTTAAAGCCTCTGCTTTCGGCTCAGGTCATGATCCCAGGGTCCTGGGATCGAGCCCCACATCGGGCTCTCTGCTCCACGGAGAGCCTGCTTCCTCCTCTCTCTCTCTGCCTGCCTCTCTTGCCTACTTGTAATCTGTCTGTCAAATAAATAAATAAAATCTTTAAAAAAAACATAGTAAATCTAAAAACATAGTAAATCTAAATCATAGTAAAAATGCAGAAAGTCAAAGACAAAGAGAAAATCTAGAAAGTAGTGTTAAATTGATTAAATAAAGAAGCCATTAGACTGAAGTGGCTTTAATGCTTTAGTAGCCTATATAACCAAATCAAAACCTAAGGCTGTAAATCCCTTAACATTAAGAAATTGAAACCTGAGGACGACTAATCACAAACAGTCAGCTAGGCTTTTCTAAATAAAGCAAATGCTTAAGCTGCAGCCAATCAAATAATTTGTTTTGCTTCTGCCTCTTCTCTATAAAAACATTTCCCCTAGCTCCTGTCAGTGGAATGTTCTTAACCAATTTCAGTTTGGTGATACCCAATTCAAATAGATTTTTTGCTCAAATCTTAAGATTTAAAATTAATTTTAATTAAAAAAAATTTTTTTAAAGAGGGGTGCCTGGGTGGTTCAGTGGGTTGAGCCTCTGCCTTTGGCTCAGGTCATGATCTCAGGGTCCTGGGATCGAACCCCACATTGAGCTCTCTGCTCGGCAGGGAGCCTGCTTCCCCATCCTCCTCTACCTGCCTCTGCCTACTTGTGATCTCTCTCTCTCTCTCTGTCAAATAAATAAATAAAATTTAAAAAAATATTTTAAAAGAATTTATTTATTTGATACAGAAAGAGACAGTGCACAAGGGGTGGGGTAGAGGGAGAGTGGGGGGAAGAAGCAAGAGTCCCCACTGAGCAGTCAGTCTGACTTAGATCTTGATCCCAGAAGCCTGGGATCATGACCTGAGCTAAAGGCAGATGCTTCACCTACTAAGCCACCCAGGCACCCCAATCACTTTTTAAAAATCTCAAAAACCATGAAAAACTAATTAATGACATTAAAAAACTATATAGAAAACATTCACTCAATGTAAAAGATAGTAGTAAAAGAGGATTAATAAAGGAGTAAAAAAGACATGAGATATAGAAACAAAAAGTAAATCAGATGTAAATGCAACTATGTTAATAATAATATATGTGAATGGATTAAATAATCCAATCAATCAAAAAGTTATCAGATTTGATTTAAAAAACATGACCCAACTACATGCTATCTGCCAGAGACACACTTCAGATTAAAAGACAAACAGACTGACGGTCAAAGGATGCAAAAAGTACTTTAAGATAAATATAATGAAGACACAATATATTAAAACTCATGGAGTAGAACGAAACCAGTGTCTACAGCATGGAAATTATAGCTGTAAATGCCCATGTTAACAGAGAGATCTTAAATCAATGACCTAACTTCAACCTTAAAACACTAAAAAGAAGAATAAACCTAAGGCAAGTAAAAGGAAGGAAAGAGTTAAAGTTAAAACAGAAATAAAAGAGAGAACAAAAGAAAAAAAGAGAGAGAGAGAGAGAGAGAGAGAAATTAACAATCCCCAAAGCTGTTTCTTTGGAAAGAATCCTTTAACTTGTTGATCAGCAATACAAACCTTAAGCTTGTTTAGCCAAGAAAAACAACACAGTCAAATTACTAGAATTAGAAACCAATGTTACTATCAACCTTAGAGAAATAAAAAAGACTATAAAAGAATACTATGAACAACTGCATTTCAACAAATTAGGCAATTTAGATAAAGTGAACAAATTCCTTGGAAGATACAAATTACTGAAACTTAACTCAAGAAGGAACAGACAATTGAAGAGAGCTTTAACAACTTCAGAGACTGAATCAGTAATCAAAAAACTTTGCACAAAGCAAAGGCTGAGCCTAGATGGTTTACAGATGAGGAGGAAACACTTCCTAACTCATTTTATAAGGCCCACATTATCTTGACACTAAAACCACAGACATCACAATAAAACTACAGACTAATATTTCTTATGAGTATGTATTAAAAAAAAATTAACAAAATACAAGCAAACTGAATCTAGCCACATTTAAAAAAAATTATACACCAGACAAACTGAAATTCATCCCAGGGATGTGAGGTTGATTTAACAACC
Source organism: Mellivora capensis (assembly GCA_004024625.1). NCBI lineage: Eukaryota > Metazoa > Chordata > Mammalia > Carnivora > Mustelidae > Mellivora > Mellivora capensis. The sequence continues at coordinate 23,412 of PISX010017247.1, read as the reverse complement.
AAAAATCAACTAATATGGCCCATTACACCTACAGAGTAAAAAACAAAAATAGAAGGGAACTTCCTAACCTGATAAAGGGCATCCATAAAAAACCCACAGTTATATCATACTGATGGGGTAAATCTAATATCAGAAACAAGATAAGACTATCTGTTCTCACAACTTTTCAATATTGTCCTGGAGACCACTCAGGGCAATTAGGTAAGAAAAAGAAATAAAGGGAACCAGACAGGAAAGGACGAAGTAAAACTACCTCTATTCACAGGTGACACGATATTCTCCTGAAACCACTAAAATAGCACTGGAACTAATAAGCACGTTCAGCAAGGTTGTGGGTGATAAGACCAATATATAAAAATCAGTGATATTCCTGTACATTTTCAATGAATAATATAAAAATGAAATTAAGAAAATAATTCTTTTCATCCTAGCATCAAAGAGAATAATACACTTAGGAATAAACTTATAAAGTGCAAAACTTAAGCACTTAGAACTATAAAATTAGTGTTGAAAGAAATTAAATTATCTAAATGAATGGGAAAACATCCCATGTCCATGGATCAATGGCCTAACATGTTAAGATGCAATATTCCCTAAACTGACTTACAGATTTAACACAATCTCTGTCAGAATCCAGCTAACTTCTTTGTAAAAACTGACAACCTGATTCTAAAATTCATATGGAATTCCAGGGGACCCAGAATAGCTGAAACAATCCTAAAAAGAAGAATACAGTAAGAGGACTTGCACTTCACAAAGTTAAAACTTTTTACAAAGATTCCCTAGAGAATTCCACCAAACACTCAAGGAAGAAATAATACCTATTCTCCTGAAGCTGTTTCAAAAAATAGAAACAGAAGGAAAACTTCCAGACTCTTTTTATGAAGACAGCATTACTCTGATCCCCAAACCAGGCAAAGACCCCACCAAAAGGAGAATTTCAGACCAATATCCCTGATGAATATGGATGCTAAGATTTTCAACAAAATCCTAGCTAATAGGATACAACAGTACATTAAAAAGATTATCCACCATGACCAGGTGGGACTTATCCACGGGGTGCAAGTGTGGTTCAACATTCGCAAATCAATCAATGTGAAAGAACAAATCAATAAGAGAGGAGAGAAGAACCACATAGTCCTCCCAATTGATGCAGAAAAAGCATTTGACAAGATACAGCATCTGGTCCTGATTAAAACGATTCAAAGTATAGGGATAGAAGGAACATTCCTCAACTTCATAAAATCTATCTATGAAAAACCCACAGAAAATATCATCCTCAATGGGGAAAAGCTGACAGCCTTCCCTTTGAGATCAGGAACACAACAAGGATGCCCACTCTTGCCACTATTGTTCAACATAGTACTAGAAGTCCTAGTAACAGCAATCAGACAACAAAAAGAAATAAAAGGTATTCAAATTGGCAATGAAGAATTCAAACTCTCTCTCTTTGCAGATGACATGATACTTTATATGGGAAACCCAAAAGACTCCATCCTCAAACTACTAGAACTCATACAGCAATTCAGTAATGTGGCAGGATACAAAGTCAATGTACAGAAATCAGTTGCTTTCTTATAGACTAACAATGAAAATACAGAAAGGAAAATTAGAGAATCAATTCCATTTACTATAGCACCAAGAACCATAAGATACCTGGGAATAAACCTAATCAAAGAGGTAAAGGATCTGTACTCAAGGAACTACAGAACACTTATGAAAGAAACTGAAGACACAAAAAGATGGAAGACCATTCCATGTTCATGGATCAGAAGAATAAACATTGTTAAAATGTCTATACTGCCTAGAGCTATCTATACTTTCAATGCCATCTCAATCAAAATTCCACTAGCATTTTTCAAAGAGCTGGAACAAACAATCCTAAAATGTGTATGGAACTAGAAGAGACCCCGAATTGCTAAGGAAATACTGAAAAAGAAAAACAAAACAGGGGGCAACACGTTGCCTGATTTCAAGCTTTACTACAAAGCTGTGATCACCAAGACAGCATGGTACTGGCACAAAAACAGACACATAGACCAGTGGAACAGAGTAGAGAGCCCAGATATGGACCCTCAACTCTACGGTCAAATAATCTTTGATAAAGCAGGAAAAAATATACAAGGGAAAAAAAAACAGTCTCTTCAATAAATGGTGCTGGGAAAATTGGACAGCTATGTGTAGAAGAATGAAACTCGACCATTCTCTTACACCATACACAAGATAAACTCGAAATGGATAAAAGACCTCAATGTGAGGCAGGAATCTATCAAAATCCTAGAGGAGAACATAGGTAGTAACCTCTTCGACATCAGCTACAGCAACTTCTTTCATATATGTCTCCAAAGGCAAAGGAAACAAAAGCGAAAATGAACTTTTGGGACTTCATCAAAATCAAAAGCTCCTGCACAGCAAAGGAAACAGTCAACAAAACAAAGAGGCAACCCACGGAATAGAAGATATTCGCAAATGACACTAGAGACAAAGGGCTAATATCCAAGATTTATAAAGAACTCCTCAAACTCAACACACACAAAACAAATAATCACGTCAAAAAATGGGCAGAAGACATGCACAGACACTCTCCAAAGAAGACATACAAATGGCTAATAGATGAAAAAATGTTCATCATCATTAGCCATCAGGGAGATTCAAATCAAAACCACATTGAGATACCACTTTACACCAGTTAGAATGGCCAAAATCAACAAGACAGTAAACAACAAGTGTTGGAGAGGATGTGGAGAAAGGGGAACCCTCTTACACTGTTGGTGGGAATGCAAGTTGGTACAGCCACTTTGGAAAACAGTGTGGAGATTCCTTAAGAAATTAAAAATAGAGCTTCCCTATGACCCTGCAATTGCACTCCTGGGCATCTACCCCAAAGATACAGATGTAGTGAAAAGAAGAGACATCTGTACCCCAATGTTCATAGCAGCAATGGCCACAGTTGCCAAACTGTAGAAAGAACCAAGATGCCCTTCAATGGATGAATGGATAAAGAAGATATGGTCCATATATACAATGGAGTATTATGCCTCCATGAGAAAGGATGAATACCTACTTTTGGATCAACATGGATGGGACTGGAAGAGATTATGCTGAGTGAAATAAGTCAAGCAGAGAGAGTCAATTATCATATGGTTTCACTTACTTGTGGAGCATAAGGAATAACACGGAGGACATTGGGAGATGAAGAGAAATGGGTTGGGGGAATTGGAGGGGGAGATGAAACATGACAGACTGTGGACTCTGAGAAACAAACTGGGGGTTTTGGAGGGGAGGGGAGTGGGGGGTTGGGTGAGCTTGGTGGTGGGTATTATGGAGGGCATGTACTGCTTGGAGCACTGGGTGTGGTACATAAACAATGAATTCTGGAACACTGAAAAGAAATAAAGTTTACAAAAGAAAAAAAAAAAAGATAGTGTGGTACTGGTAGAAGGACAAACATGCAGATAAGTGAAATAGAACCGGGAATTAGGAGAAGGGAGAAGGGGAGGGGATAGGGGAAGGAGGCTTTGGCTAAAGGATATGGGGTTTCTTTGTGAGGTAATGAAAATAGTCTAATCAACAGTGGTGACGGCTGCACATATCTGTAAATATATCAGAAACTACTGAATTGTACACTTTAAAGGATGAATCACATGGTACATGAATTATATATCAATATAGCTGTTTAAAAAAATAATCATGTAGAGATAGGAGAATTTGAAGAATACTTTGAATCTTGATTCAGTGTATCAGGTGTAGAGAATCACTGAAACAGAGAGTTGGAAGAGTCTTAAAGGGTTCTATACCTCATTACCCAATAAATGAACACTTCCTATAATATCCCTAACAAATTGTCCTCCAGCAGTTCTCAATCTCAAGTTCACTTCACTGCTCTGTCTGAACATCTCTTCTTCCACTGCTGCGGCTGCAGTATGTAGAACAGGGCCTGGCTCCCAGAAGGTACTCCATAATAACTAGCTGACTGATATCTTTTGAAGGGGAACTAATATAACTCCAACTATAAGAACAATCTTCCACATAGAGGTCCAATACTCAAACTGCTCATGGTCTCTTCTCAGTAAACATACTCCTGTCCTCACAAAGGCATAGAAGAGAGACTTCACACATATGTGCAACATTTTAAATATCAGATGTTGCAAAGAAGCCCTCCAAGTTTCTCATTATAGTAAGGTTTCTTGTTCTTTACTGCTTTGGCCAAAAATCTAAGTAATTCTTCCTTACTTTTTTCTTATCCCCAATCCATCAACTTTGTTGGCTTCACTTTCTTTTTTCTTTTTTTTAAAGATTTTATTTATTTATTTGACAGAGAGAGATCACAACTAGGCAGAGAGAGAGGGGGAAGCAGGGTCCCTGATGAGCAGAGAGCCCGATGCGGGGCTCGATCCCAGGACCCCGAGACCATGACCTGAGCCGAAGGCTGAGGCTTAACCTACTGAGCCACCCAGGCGCGCCTCGCTCGCTTCATTTTCAAACTGTATCATCAAGTAGACCATTCTTTACCTCTTTCATCACAAAAATCCTAATCTAAACCAGTATCATTCTTTCTTGGGTTACAATATTCTCTAACTTCCTTGCTTCTACTCTTGACTCCCTATTTTCTTCATACCTAAGTAGTCTAATTATTGTAAATCAAGTAACATCATGCCTGTCACACTTTTTTTTTTAAGATTTTATTTATTTATTTGACAGACAAAGATCACAAGTAGACAGAGAGGCAGGCAGATAGAGAGAGAGAGGAGGAAGCAGGTTCTCCGCTGAGCAGGGAGCCCTATGCAAGGCTCAATCCCAGGACCCCGGGATCATGACCTGAGCCGAAGGCAGAGGCTTTAACCCACTGAGCCACCCAGGTGCCCCTATCATGCCTGTCACACTTAAAAATAAAAGCCAAAATTCTTAGTATAGCTTGCAAGCTACTCCATCATTTCACCCTGGGTATCCTATCTAATCATACCTCCTGTCATTCCTTCCTTTGCTCATTATACAAAAAGGGCGATCTCCTTACAATTCCATAACATATAGTATGCTCTTTTTACTTGATGTTCTTTCTGCCTAAAATACTCTTTCTTCAGATTTTTGTATAACTTACTCCCTCATGTCTCTGCTCAAATATCATCTCCGTACAGAGAATTTCTAAGACGTTGTAAGTAATACTGCAGTTACGGGAGGCAGTTGCCTCTCTCCAGCTGCCAAGCTCTCTTCCCCCTACTTCATTTTTCTTAAAAACACGTACCATCATGGGACATTTTCTATATTAGTCTTTTCTGCATAACAAACTATCCCAAGACTTAATGGCTAAAAACAATGGTTTTTTATTCTCACTATTCAATGGATTAAGCTGGGTGGTTCTTCTGAGTTGCATCAGGTCTGCTATAACTGGATGGTTATAACCTGGATAGGATACCCCGGGCCAAATGATGGACTGGGACCTTGACTGGGACAGCTAGGCCGCTCTCACTTGTCTTTCATCCTTCAGGAGCTGAGCCTGGTTTTCTTCGTACGGTGGTCTCCAGGTTCTAAGAGGGTAACAGCTGAAGCTGCAATATCTCTTGAACTCTACTATAACCTATTGGTCAAATCAAGTCACAAGGCTAGCCTAAATATAAAGGGTAAGGAAACAGACGATCTCTTGATGTGAGGTGCTGTAAAGAATTTGTAGATAATTTTAACCTAACAAATTATCTATCTACTGTCTCTCCCAGTGGAATATAAGATCTGTGAAGGCAAGATTGGCTCTTTTCAGTGTCTAGTATATGCCTGGCTTGTATTATATACTCAATAAATGTGTGCTGAATGAATGAATGACCATTCACATGACATTGCTTTCAGCCCTTCACCATCCTGTTTGCTTTCCTTTGAATTTGTCAGGATCCTTCAAAATTTGGGATCTAGAAAGGGATACAAAATTTTACATAAGGTCTAACTGCCCAAGCTCTGTACAGCAGGAAAATAAGTATCAGGTGAATGAATGACAAGCACAAAAGACTACAGTAACATTCAATCTCATAATACTGATACCATGTGTCCTTTAAGGCAGCTTAAGAATCCACTGACATATTTTAGTGACTTTTACACTGCTGAGTCTTATAGGTTTTGAGACCAAATATACCCCCATGGCTCCTTTACATCTGAAACACTGCCAAGTCTCTGTCCTGTATTTACACAATTGATTTAGGGGACCTAAAAGAACATTACCTTTATCCCTGTTGAATTTAAATTTAATCTCTTCTAAATCATTGATCTCCCTAGTTGATCATTTCCACTGACATAAAAACATGCTCAAAACTGCTCAACAAGCTTCCAAAAAGCATATTTTACAAGTAAAAAACAAAGAAAACCGAAGAAATTCTTTCCCTTAATGCCACATCCCTATCTTCCAGCTACTATTCCATTTCTCTCATCTTCCTTACAATACTTCAAAAGAAAGCTGTTTATATAAGCTAACTCAACTTCCTCATCTTCCTTTCACTTCTCAACCCACCACCAATTAAACTATTTTATAAGGTCATCAACATCTTCCAAAGTTGCAAAAATACTATGGATCCTCTTCTCTGTCTTTATCTTAATGATTCTCACAGTAATATTCAGCATAGCTGATCACTGGTTTCTTGAAATATATTCCTCTTTTAGCTTCTATGGCACCATTCTCTTCACTCTACTCATTTTTTTAAGTATATCTATGAAGTCACTGAAGAAAAAGACACTCCAATCTTTTAAAATTTTGAATGTGCCAAAAGAAGTAAAGAAGAAGGAACATAAAAGAGGTGAGTCAGATAGAAAACAAACAGTATTTCATGGAGCACTGGGTGTGGTGCAAAAACAATGAATTTTGGAACACTGAAAAGAAATAAAATAAAATGAAAAAAAAAAAAGAAAGGAAAACAAATAGTAGCATGGTATAAATATATTCAAATGTCACTAAGTACATTAAATGTAAAAGAACTAAAACTTGTATTAAAAGTCAAAAATTGTCAGACCTCATTAAAAAAAGTAAAACCCAGGGCTGCCTGGATGGCTGATTCAGTTGAGTGACTGATTCTTGGTTTTGGCTCAGGTCACTATCTCATGGGTCATGGGACTGAGCCACATGTTGGGCTCCATGCTCAGGAAAGAGTTTGCTTGGGGATTCTCTCCCTCTGCCCCTCCTCTGGCTCAAATGGGTGTGTGCACATGGCTTTTTCTCCTTCAAATAAATAAGTCTTAAAAAAATTAAAACCCAACTGCATGCTTCCTAGGAAAGACCAACTTCAAACTTCAAAAATAAAGATAGAAAAAGACTGAAGAAAAAGACTGGAAAAGATATACCATGTAAACACTAACTCAAAGAAAGCTGATGAATTTATCGTTACAAGTAAAGCAGACTTTATGGCAAGAAGCATTACTAGATATGAAGGAGGACATTTTAAAATGAGGAGGGTTCAATCCACAAGGAAAATATAATAATTCTAAATTATCTGTCCCCAAATCATATAATCATATCACCACAATAAGTAAAGCAAAACAAACAAAATCTAAATGGAGAAATAAACAAGCATACAACCATAGCAGGTAAATAAGAAATCAGCAAGGATAGGAGTGAGTCCAAGACGGTGGAGTAGGAGATCTGATTGGGCCTGGTCCCAGGTATTCAGCTAGAAGGCTTTCATATCATTCTGAACACCTGCAGACTCAACCAGAGATAGAAGAAAAGAACAGCTTCAAGTCTACGAGTAGAAAAGTGATGACTTTTTGTAAGGTAAAAGGCAGAGAAATGAATCCGAGGTGATAAATGAGAAGACAGACCTGGGGGAGGGAGCCTCTGTTAGCCGGCTCCTGGCAAGCGGTAGAGCAGTGGAGCATAAAATCGGAACTTTCGGAAGTCTGCTCTGGTGAGGGACATCAATCAGGTGGCTAAGTGGGGGTGGAAACCTAGCTGGGACAATGTGGTCTCAAGACCCTCGGGTAACAGGAAGACTGGGTGCCTGAGTACAGCAGAACTCCCAGGCATCAGAACAGGGAACCCAGCTGCAAAGAGCGAGCCCAGGAATGGGCTCTCAGCTCAGGGTTGCCATAAACTGCAAACTGCAGCACAATCAAGCAACTGCTCCTGAGCAGGGGCCCAATAAGCAGGAGAACCAGCAAGATCACCCCCAATTTCCTCCCCTAGGAGTCTGCAAGGTTTGGAGATTCCAAACCGGCTGTGTGCTAGAGATAGAAACACCGTGACCTGGTGAACATGGAGTGTGGCCTCGAGCTTTCAGCTCCGGGCAGAGATTGGGAGGCCGCCATTTTCATTCTCATCCTCTGAAGCTGCACAGAAAGCCTTCAGGCTACAAAAGCCAAACAGAGGAAACAGGAGATTACTTAATTTAGCCGGGCCTCCTGTCAAGTGAGGTGCAAATCTGCCTGAGGCAAAAACACTTGAGAGTCACTGCAACAGGTCCCTCCCCTAGAAGATCAGCAGGAACATCCAGCCAAAACCAAGTTTACTGATCAATGAGAACTGCAGAACTCCAGCACTAAGGGAACACAGCACACAGAATTCATGGCTTCTTCCTCATGATTATTAAATCCATTAAGTTCAATTAAAAAAATTTTTTTTTCTTTCCCTTTACAACCAGTTTATCAACTCCTTTCTTAAATCTTTTTCAATCTTCATTTTTACAGTTACACTGTATCCCTTTCATTGTATTTAATCTTATTTTTGTATATACATACATACAAGTCTTTCTTTCTTTAAAATTTTGGGATGCAGTTTCTTCTAACAGACCAAAATACATCCAAAATCTAGTGTATGGCATTGTTCTATTCACCTTTCTGATCATATTCCCTTTTTTGGTTGTTTTGTGGGCTTTTTTTCTTTTCTTTTTCTTCTTCCTTTTTGTTTTGTTTTTGTTTTTTTGTTTTGTTAAAGTATTTTTAAATTTTCATCTTTAGGGATGCCTGGGTGGCTCAGTTGGTTAAGTGCCTGCCTTCAGCTCCAGTCATGATCCCAGAGTCCTGGGATCAAATTCCGCATCAGGCTCCTTGCTGTGCTGAAGCAGGAGCCTACTTCTCCTTCTTCCTGATGTTCAATCTCTCTCTGACAAGTAAACAATAAAATCTTTTAAAAAAAATGTATCTTTACAGTTACATTCTATCCTTTCAATAGCAATTAATTAATCTTATTTTCTAATATATATTTTTCTTTCTTTACAAATTTTTTTTAAAGATTTTATTTATTTGACAGAGAGAGATCACAAGTAGGCAGAGAGGCAGGCAGAGAGAGAGGGGGAAGCAGGCTCCTCGCTGAGCAGAGAGCCTGATGTGGGGCTTGATCCCAGGACCCTGAATTCATGACCTGAGCCGAAGGCAGAGGCTTAACCCACTGAATCACCCAGATGCCCCTCTTTCTTTACAATTTTGAGATGTAGTTTCTTCTAACAAACTGACCAAAATACCCTCAGAAGATAGTGTATTACTCTGTTCTGTTCACCTGCATGTTTATATCCCTTCCCTTTTTAAGGGTTTTTTTTCTCTTTTGTTTTTTCTTGCCTTTTAATTTCCACTTTTACAGAGACATTCTAACCTTTCCTTGTATTTAATTTTATTTTTGTACATAGATAAATTTTTCTTTCTTTACAATTATGGGATCTCATTTTCTAAAAAGCAGACCAAACTACACACAGAATCCAGTTATTGCTCTATTCTGCTCACCTGTCTGATTATATTCTCTTTATCTCTTTTTTTTCTCCTCCCCCCACTCTGGTTTCAGGTTGATTCTGATTTGTTTAGTGTCTATTTCTCTGGGGTTGTTTTTGCCATTTTAGTATTTTGTTCTTTCATTCATCTATTCTTCTCTGGACAGAATGACAAGATGGAAAAACTCACCTCAAAAAAGAGAACAAGAGGAAGTACTGACTGCCAGGGACCTAATCAGTATGGACATAAGTAAGATGTTGGGACTAGATTTCAGAATAATGATTATAAAGATACTAGCTGGGCTTGAAAAAAAGCATAGAAGATACTAGAGAATCCTTTTCCAGAGAAATAAAAGAACTAAAATCTAACCACATCGAAATCAAAAAGGCTATTAATGAGATGCAATTAAAAAATGGAGGCTCTAACTGCTAGGATAAATGAGGCAGAAGAGGGAATTAGTGATACATAAGACCAAATGATCGAGAATAAAGAAGCTGAGAAAAAGAGTAATAAGCAACAAGTGGATCATGAGAGGAGAATTCAAAAGGTAAAAGAAACAATATTAGAATAATTGGGACCCCAGAAGAAAAGGAAATGGGGGGGGCAGAAAGTATATTGGAGCAAATTGTGACAGAGAATGTTCCTAATCTGGGGAAGGAAACAGGAATCAAAATCCAGGAGGCACAGAGAAATCCCCCCTCAAAATCAATGAAAATAGGTCAACACCACAACATCTAATTGTAAAACTTACAAATCTGAGACAAAGAGAAAATCCTAAAAGTAGCTCAGGACAAGAGGTCTATAACTTACAATAGCAGAAACATTAGATTGGCAGCAGACCTACCCACAGAGATCTGGCAGGCCAGAAAGGGCCAGCATGATATATTCAGGGTGCTAAATGAGAAAAATATGGAGCCAACAATACTTTATCCAGCTAGGACGTTATTCAAAATAGGAGTGATAAAAACCTTCCAGGACAAACAGAAACTAAAAGAATTTGTGATCACTAAACCAGCCCTGCAAGAAATAGTCAAAGGGATCATCTAAGCAGAAATAGCCTAAAAGTAGCATAGACCAGAGAGAAACAGAGACCATATACAGTAACAGTCACTTTTCATGTAATACAATGGCACTAAATTCCTTTCTCTCAATGGTTACTCTCAATGTAAATGGGATAAATGCCCTAATCAAAAGACACAGGGTATCAGACTGGATAAAAAAGCAAGACCCATCAATATGCTGTCTGCAAGAGACTCATTTTAGACCCCCAAGACACCTGCATATTTAAAGTGAAGGAGTGGAAAACCATTTATCATGCTAATTGACATCAAAAGATATCTGGGATAGCAATCCTTATATCAGACAAATTAGATTTTAAACCAATGACTGTAGTAAGAAGGAGGGAGGGAGGACACTCTATCATAATTAAAGGGTCTATCCAATAAGAAGATCTAACAATTTAAAATATTTATGCCCCTAACATGGGAGCAGCCAATTACATAAGCCAATTAATAACAAAATCAAAGAATACATTGATAATAATACAATAATAGTAGGGGACTTTAACAGCCTCCTCACTGAAATGGACAGATCATCTTAAGCAGAAAGTCAACAAGGAAATAAGGGCTTTGAACAACACACTGGACCCGGACATCACAGATATATTCAGAATATTCCATCCTAAAGCAACAGAATACACATTCTCCTCAAGTGCACATGGAACATTTTCCAGAACAGATCACATAATGGGTCACAAATCAGGTCTCAACTGGTACCAAAAGATTAGGATTACTTTGCTAAGGCTGCTATGTATCAATGAGAATGAACACATTACTGTTCCACATTACAATATGGATGATTCTCACAAGGATAAATATTGACTGAAAGCAGCCAGATACAAATGACTACACACATTCAAAAGAGGCAAAACTAACTTATGATATTATAAATCAAGACAATGTTCCTTCTAGGGATGAAGCAGACTGGGAGGGCTCAGGAAGGGGATTCAGAGGTGATGATGTCCTAGTTCTTGACCTGGAGGCTGGTTATACAGGTGTTTGTAAAAATTTACGTCGATATATACTTAATGATTTGTCCATTTTTCTGGCTATATACTTCAACATGAAGTATATTTAAAAATACAAAGTAAGGAAAGATTGAGGAGAAAAGTGATCTCTTAAAAAGTAAATTAAATTACATCACTCTACTGCTTAAAAGCTAACAGAAACTTCCCACTGTCTTTAGAATCAAGTTCAAGTATTACACAGCACATATAGTGTTTCATTATCAGAAAGAATACCTGCAGTTTTCAAAATGTGAACACCACCTCATTTCAGGCTATCTCTCCCCTTACATATTACATCTCTAGCAAGCTAGTTTTCTTTCAAGTCCTTAAGATCATTATTTTCCTTCCTCCCTTAGAGCCTTTGCATATGCTAATTCCCCGACCTTCCAATCATTCTTCACAGAGATATCTTCTTTCCATCCTTTAAGTCTCTCCTCACAGAGGTCTTCCCAGTCACTTTATGTTAAGCTGCTTCTTTCTCATATTCTGTATCTGCCTGCTGCACCCTTTACTACAATGTGAAATAGGTTTACTTGTTTTTTGTCTGTCCCTCCATGAGCACACATGCTCTATGAAGACAAGGACGTAGTTGTCCTGTTTTACAGTTAAAGCTCCAAGGTTTACCACAATATCTGGCACATTAGAGAAGTTGAGTAAATACTTTCTGAATGAATGAAAGAATAATTATAGGTTTTTCATATCAGTGTAATAAATCTTTAAAATTTTTCATATGATCATTATGTATTAGTTATCAATCTCAATTCTATTTTACCTGTACATTTTCTTTGTATACCATCTTTTTATTCACTTGCTTACTCATTCATTCATGAAAAAAATTAAGAGTTTAAGTGTCAGCAATAGAGATTATAAAAATGAATAAGCCATGTTCTTTACCTTTTAAAGATCACACCATTTATCAAAGAAAATGAATATGGATAAAACAAAATTATACTTTTACCAAAAAAATTATTAAATACAAAGCCTTAAGTCTAATTAAAATGTTAAAATAAGGGGAAGAAAAGATGAGACCTTTGAAAGAAGTTAATAGTCTAGTTACAGCTATCAAAAAAAGGAAACCAAGCTAATTAGGCATGACTTTTTCTTAGTGAATTCATTTTGACTCTTGGCGATCATGTCTTTCTTTTTGTAAATGTTTACAATACATCCTTTAAATGTACTATATCATAATAAATCGTAATATATTATTACCAGGCCTTTCTGTCAAATTTAGCCTCTTCTACAATGAGAGTAATTAGTGAAAATCCCTTCACTTTGATTTGTTTTTAGTCCCAATATTTAATTTTTATTTAAATCCTATTTTTTGAAGATTTTATTTATTTATTTGAGAGAGAGCATGAGAGAGAAGAGAGAACACAAGCAGCAGAGAGGGAGAGGGAGAAGCAGACTCCCCGCTGAGCAGGGTGCCCAATGTGGAACTCGATCCCAGGATCCTTAACCAACTGAGCCATCCAGGCGCCCTATTTAAATGCTATTAAAGAAGAGTGACAGTACTGTATTGTTTACTGAAAGGTGGCATAAATGAAAAAGGAATGAGAATCTCTGCTATAGGCAGGCAGATTTCAGTTAAATATAAGGAAGAACTTTCTAGTACTTAGAGCTGCCTACCAATAGGCTTCCTATAAAGCAGGAAGCTCTCCACCACTAAAAATCTTTAACGAGAACTAATCGGACATTGTCCCCATGATACAGCAGAAACAGTCTTGACTTAGTAGGCAGCACTGTTTAGATCAGTGTCTCTCAAACTATGGTGAAGACACACTTGTAAAGAAATTTCCAGTCTGTGGTAAACCAATACATTACAAATTACAAAAGTATCACACATTTGGATGTTACTGCATGTCAAACTGCCATAAGGGTTTCTTTTGACTTCTGTTCTTAACTTGTTGCATACCGGTAACAAACTGGGCCATCTGAACAAGCAAACTATACTTTTGAGTAGCATTGAATTAAAGAGTTTATAAGAGATCACTGAGGTTCTACAGCTTTTCAAATTTACCTAGTCTGTCTTCGTTTATATTAAGCATAATATGAACTGCTTATTTCCTAACATTTAACCTTTCTCTTCAGCAATTTAAAAAAGCATAACCTAAAAGATATTAACCTGAAAGCATTAGATCAACTGAGATTTTATCTCACTAAACTGAATAGCAAAATATACTTTTTGCCAAAACACATCTGAATGCTCATTTAAAACTAGTTACAAAAAATTTATTTTCAGCCATCCCACACCTAATTTTCTCATGTCACCTTCTTTGCATAAACTGATAATGAAATGTGTGATAAATTATAGTTGATCACACATTTGAAGTTCTAACTTTGTTTTACTAGCTGGCAGCAAATCCAGAAGAAAACTGACTTGGGGATGAAGTGGGGGTACATTCATGAATTTCAGAAGCATGGAGTAGAGGATTTAAGTTTTTGAAACTACCTATATAATACTCGGTCAGTGTTGACATGGCCAAAGCAAATATGATAAGGAATTAGGAAAAAGAGTAGACAAAATTAAGAGTTGCCTATTTTCCTATTTCCCCAAATACTTCTAGCTTTCTCTATCCAAGGACAATGAGACATTCTTGCTTAAAATCTGGTAACTTCTTCTCACTGAAAAGAAAAGAAAACAAAACAAACCACCTTCCTTCTCAAGAGACCATTTCAGGATTTATGCGTTATCATCTCCCAACTCTATCATCCATGAATACCTTCCCTCCAGTAATGCCAATATTCCTTAATTTACCCTACTTTTTACTAGAGCAGGAGTACTTAACTGTGAGCTTATGCGTGAGTGTTGGGAATCTATGAACTCTGAAACCCCAAATGTTTTTAAAATTGTGGGTGAATGACCAATTATATGAACAAAATGTCCAGGTGTTAATACATTCCTAGAGGGTACGATAATCCAAAATGATTAAAAGCATCTTTCTGGAGTGAAAGATGTGATCTGAATAGAATATAGGGTACTGGTTCCTCATTTATTGAATAGGCATATAAAGATACTATATTGCTTAACAAAAAGGACTTTAGAAATAAATCTCTTCATTTTGTACAAGATAAAATTGACATTTGGAGAGGTTACGGGAGTATTCACGGTCATACTGGTAGTTAGAGAGAAAACACCAGAGAAAAACGCCAGCCTCTAGCTTCCAGGTTCATTCCCTTACATCCTGCTACCTATATAGGGCCAGAACGGGTAACAATAAGCATACTACAGGCAATCAATCCCACTTCTGATAAATATATAACCTCAGAGTAAATCAAGTAATTCTGTAAATACTACTGGCTCACAGGACACACATTTTCTTTCTTTACTAAAGGTATCTAAAAATACAATTTCTCTTAGATAGATACATTTTAGAACTTGCTTCCTTCCCAGTAGGCACAATCAACAACTTGTCAATCATCTGAAAGACATGAGTGCCTGATCCTACTGCAATCAATCAGAGAAGGGCATACACTTGACCTGGAAAGGACAAAGGATGTTTAGTAGGAGACAGAGGGCTTCAAGCAGGCACTTTAAACACATCTCTTTCTGAGTCAATCACTCTGAAAGCCCACAATGTGAAGTAAATTAGTTGAGTGGATAGTTTGGTAACTGTTGAGGCTATTTAGAAATTTTAAGCAAAATCTCTTTTCAAAGTTTAATCTCTTGTTTATTCATACTAAAGAACAGCAAATAAAAAGCCAAAGATGATGTTTAGTGAGAAGAATTTTTATAGTACATAATTAAGTGAGAAAACTGAAAAAGAATGTCCTACTTTGGTGTCAGTTACGATGTGCAGAAATCTAAAATTTGTTTTTAATTTTTTTCAAAAAAATTAGAAAACTGGAAGTCTGTAAGTAAGAATCCAAAAAACCCTTTACTCTCTTCCCCTTACCGCACCCTTGACTTCTGAAATACAGTGCAACTTTCTACCATCTGTTATTTTAGAGAAGAAACAGTAATGAACATATGGGCTTTCTCTCTCAAGCAGCTGTAGTGTAGTTAAAGTTATAATAATTGTCTTTCTGTAAGACAAATTTACATTAAAAACCTGGCCAGTTAAAAAACAAATGGCTCAGCCTCAGATCCTTCCAGAATAAAATTAAGAAATTTAGAATTATCTATGACATAGTACAGAGATTTAGAAGATATCCTCTAAGTCTTATGCTTTTATGTTTAAGGTTAAACAAACATAATTCACGATGCCCATATCAGTTTACACAAGAGTTCACAACTCATGTTTTCTCTTTCCCAGTCAAAATGCTAGGAGCCTGACACAGAGGCTAGGTACACATATATGAAAATCAGTAACTAAGTTCTTGAAAGCACTAATATCAATCCACCACTTCTGTGGCCTACTTAACTCCAATCCAAAAGCTTATTTATTTATAAGAAAATCACAATACATGTGGCATATAAACTTCCATTTCAACTATATATATATATACATATATTTATATATATATATATATCACTTATATGTATCACTTATAATGAGTATAAGTAAACTGAAAGGAATTCAGAGCAGATTCAGATGCACATTTTATGAATAATAGGAATTTTACTTACCTTTATCTGGGTGATTCAAAATCATAATTCTCCTATGAGCTGTTCTAATCTTGGCCTTGCCAGCAGATGGGCTGTAAAAAGAAATTAAAGTGCTTATAATAAATAGTGTCAAATGCAGATTATAAATTAACAGTTTATATGGGTTTCAAGGAATTAAAAACTAATGAGAATTTCACCATCTTGTGGATAAATATGAAATTACAGCTTGTCACTCAAGTCTACTAACCATCAAAATAAACTGTTGACTGATGCATGTAACTTTCTTCCTTTGTAATGCCAGTCTCTTTTTTCAATCAATTTAAAAAATAAAACACAATGGGGTGCCTGGGTGGGGTAGTTGGCTAAATAACCCACTCTCGGGTTTCAGCTCAGGTTGTGATCCCAGGATCATGAGATAGAGCCCCGAGTCAGTCTCTAAGCTCCCTGTGGAATCTGCTTAAGATTCTCTCTCCCTCTCTCTCTCTAAAATAAATAAATAAAACAGCATACAAGGTAGGAGGGGCATTGTCTCTAGACTAGACTGAGCTTGAAAACATATGCCTCAAGTTATTTGGGGGAAGGCAGCTTAAATAGTGTAACAGACAGGTACCCAGACTCCAGAGATACTAGACAGCCAGATTTCATTTCCATTGCTACTTAGGATGGGGTAAACTTGGTCAAATTCTTAACGGCTCAAATTCTTAACAACAACCTCTCTGTACTTCAGTCTCCTCATTGTAAAACAAGGTTAGGAACAACATATTCCTCATGGAGAGACTGTAGGGATTAAATTAATTAAAACCATCAAAGTGCTAGAACAGTGCCTGGAATGTAGCAAGGGTTCCAAAACAGTTAGTTTTTATCAATTATTATATTTCAACAGAGCATCTCAAAACTCTTCATAACTCGTAGTTTATTTAACTTGTGAGAAATGTATGGGAGAAGCCCTTGCTATAGACAAAAATTGAGAAAGTTAAATCAACTTAAAATTATTTCAATAAAAACTAATTTATCCAGTATTGGAAATGTTTCTCACTAGTACATTTTCCAGGCAAGGAAACAAAATTAACCCTTAACAACAACAAAATTCTGGTGTTGCTAATTAATAGCTATATTATTTTATCTAAGTTACTTAACTTTTTTGGGCCTCAAATTGGAATAATAGCAGCTGACTTAAAGTACAGAGTGGTTGATGCAAAGCTCAAAGTAATTTAATTTGTATGGATGAACCACATTGTTCTGGCTATAAAAGCAGGTACTTTTAGAGATAGTGAGACATAGGTTCAACATCCTGATTCCACCATTCATTAGCTGCAAAACTCTGTCCTGCTCACTTAAACTCTGAGCGAAAATTCTCTCATAAGTAAAATGAACATACTAAACTACCTCCCAGGATTATTTTAAGAATAAATTAGATAATGCAAGTAGAAGGATTAACATAACCTAGCAAAGAGTTAGCGTTGAAAGTGTTCAAAAATAACTAGTCTTTAGTTATTATCATAAAGATAAGCATGTTTATGAAAATATATTACATATTTCCCACTTCTAGAAATATAGTATAAATCACCTAATTTAATGTTTCTTGAATGACTCAATAGTATTAATCTGAGTATAAATTAAGAGCAAAGAAATCCTTAAGGTCTGAAGAGATTTGTCACCCTTAAAGAGTCCTCCAATGCTTTCCATTTAAGTTCCTCTGTCTGTTTTTTAGCACTGCCCCCCTTGCTATCAGCTGTGAACCCTTGATTCTGCCATTGTTCCAGTCTAGCTATTCCTTGACAGTTACTTATACTTCTAATCTTTTGAGATTAAATAACAGATCACCAAGCATGTTAAAACACACTATCAATTGCTGAATATGCATACAAAATATTCTTCTATGAATAAAAAAAAAAGTCTTGAGTCAAAGACAAAATCAAAAGAGAAAAAACATCCTGAGACAAATGGAAATGAAACTGGAAATATAACAACAAATTTATGGGATGCAGCGAAAGGAGTTCTAAGATGAAAGTTTATAGTAAGTTTATAGTAATAAATGCCTACATTAAGAAAAAAGAAAGAGCTCAAGTAAACAACTTTATTTATGCCTCAGGGAAGTAGAAAAAAGAAGGCTAAACTAAGACAAAGTTAGCTGAAGGAAGGAAATAACAAAGATCCAGAGTAAAATAAATGAAACAGAAACTAAAAAGACAATAAAAGATTATCTTTTATTGTATTAATGAAACTAAGAGCTGTTTTGTTTTTTTTAAAGATAAACAAAAAGGGCAAACCATTAGCTGGACTCACAAGAAAAAAGCAGAGAGGACTCAAATAAAATCAGAAATTAAAGACTTTACAACGATACCACAGAAATACAAAGGATCATAAGAGACTACTATCAACAATTATACACTGACAAAATGGACAATGTAGAAGAAATAGATAAATCCTACAAACATATAAACTACCAAGACTGAATGGAGGAAAGAAAATCTGAAAAGACTAATTATTAACAATGAGATTGAATCACTAATCAAAAACCTCCCAACAAAGAAAAGCCCAGGACCAGACAGCTTCATTGAAATATACCAAACATCTAAAGAATACCAATTCTTCTCAAACTTTTCCCAAAAATAGAAGATGAAATGCTTCCAAACTCATTTTATGAGGCAAGCATTATCCTGATACACGTAGACAGGACACTAGAAGAAAATTACAAGCCGATTTCCCTGATGAACACAGATACCAAAGTCTTCAGCAAAATATTAGCAAGTCAAATTCAACAAAACATTAAAGGATCATGTATCATGAACAAGTAGGATTTATTCCAGGGATGAAAGGATTGTACAACATTCACAAATCAGTCAATGTGAAACACCATAAATGTGAAACAAAATGAAGGATAAAAATCATATGACATTTCCAAAGATGTAGAAAAACCATTTGACAAAATTCAATAACCATTCATGACAAAAACTCTCAACAAATTCAGTATAGAGGGAACATACTTCAATATGATAAAGGCCATATGACAAATGCATAGCAAATATCATACTCAATGGTGAAAAGCTGAGAGTTTTTCTTCTTAAATCAGATATAGCACAAGGTTGTATGCTCTCACCACTTTTTTCCAACACAGTACTGGAAGTCATGGCCAGAGCAATTTGGCAAGAAGAGGAAATGAAGGGCATCCAAATCAGAAACAAAGAAGGAAAAGTGCATATGACATGATTATTACATAAAGAAAACCCTAAAACTGTTAGAACTAATCAACAAATTTGGTAACGTTGGAGGATACAAAATCAATATACAAAAATCTGTTGCCCCTCTCTACACTAATAAACTATCAGAAAGAGAAAGAAAACAATTCCATTTACAATTGCATCAAAAAAAAAAAGAATAAAATACCTAGGAATAAATTGGACTAGGAAATTAAAGACCTATACACTGAAAACTGTAGGACATTGATGAAAGAAATTAAAAACACCAATAAAAAGAAGGATATCCCACATTCATGGATTAGAAGAATTCATTTTTTTAAAATGCCCATGCTATTCAAAGCTATCTATAGATACAATGAAATCTCTATCAAAATTCCAAAGGCATTTTTCACAAAAATGGAACAGTCCTAAAATTTGTATGGAACCACCAAGACTCCAAATAGCCAAAGCAATCTCGGGAAAGGACAAAGCATCATACTTCTTAAATTCAAATTATATTACAAAGCTAAAATATAATCAAAATAGCATGGTATTAGATTAAAAAACAGATACATACATCAATGGAACAGAAGAGGAAACCCAGAAATAAACCCATGCATATATGGTCAATTAACATATAACAAAGGAGACAAAAACATAAAACAAATAAAAGATAGTCTCCTCGATAAATGGTACTGGGAAATCGGGACAGCCACACGCAAAGGAATGAAACTGGACCCTTCTCTTACACCACACACGAAAATCAACTCAAAATGGATTAAAGCCTTGATAAAGACCTGAAACCATAAAGCTCCTAGAAGAAAATACAGGGGGTAAGCTCCCTGACATCAGTCTTTGCAGTAACTTTTAAATTTGAAATCAAAAGCAGAGGCAAGAAAACAAAATCAAACAGCTGGGACTACATCAAACTTTAAAAAATTTCTACACAGCAAGGAAAACTATAAAAAAAAGAAAAAAAATTAACCTATGAAATAGGGAGAAGATACCTGCAAATCATATATCTGATAAGAGGTTATTGCCAAAATTAGAACTCATATAATTCAACAGTACAGCATAGCTAGATACATAGATAAGTAGATCTGATTTCCAAATGAGTGGAGGATCTGACTAGACATTTTTACAAAAAACAGAAAATGCCAAACAGGTACATGAGGTGATCAGCATCACTAATCATCACGGAGATGCAAATCAAAGCCACAATGATACAACATCATAGCTTATAGAATGACTTCCATCAAAAAGATGAGATAAACAAGTGTTAGAAAGATGCGAAGGGAAGCCTTGCACACTGTTCATGGAAACGTAAACTGGTACAGCTACTACGGAACAGTATGGAGGTTCTGAAAAAATTAAAAACAGAACTACCTTATGACCTGGCAATTCCACTTCTAGGTATATGTCTGAAGGAAATAAAATCACTGTCTCCAAGAGATATCTGCACCCTCATGATCCCTGCAGCATTATTTACAATACCCAAGACATGGAAACAATCTGTGTCCATCAACTAAAAAAGAAGAAAATCTTGCTATTTGTTGACAACATCAACGGGCCTTGAGAGCATTACGCTAAGTGAAATAAGTCAGAGAAAGAGAGAGAAAGACAAATGCTGTATGATCTCATATATATGGGAAATCTGAAAAACAAAACTCACAGAAACAGAGAACAGACTGGTGGTTGCCAGAGGAAAGAGTAGGGCAGTGGGGGAAATAGGTGAAGGTAGTCAAAAGGTCCAATTTACGGTTATGAGTGAGTCCTGGGGATGGAATGCAAAGCATAGTGACTACAGTTAACAATGCTGCACTTTATATTTGAAAGTTGCTGAAAGAGTAGATCTTAAAAGTTCTCATCGTAAGAAAAAACAAATCTGTAACACTGTGAGGTGAAGGATGTTAACTCAAGTTTTTGTGGTAATCATTTTGCAATCTATACATATTAACATATATCAAATCACTATGTTATTCATCTTAAATATACAACGTTAGAGGCACCTGGGTGGCTCAATGGGTTAAAGCCTCTGCCTTAGGCTCAGGTCATGATCCCAAGGTCCTGAGATTGAGCCCCACATGGGGCTCTCTGCTCAGCAGGGAGCCTGCTTCCCCCTCTCTTTCTGCCTGCCACTCTGCCTACTTGTGATCTCTGTCTGTCAAATAAATAAGTAAAATCTTTAAAAAATATATATACGTCATATGTCAACTATATCTCAATAAAATGAAAGGAAAAAATTTTAAATAAAAAAAATTTTTGAATAATAAAAAAGTTTAGTTCAAAAAAAAAAATAAAAAAGCCTTTTTCTGTAAGGACTAGTAGGGTATTCCTTTTGGCTGTTTATGAAAGTCGTTTGGAGTGCCATTTCAAACTTACTTTTTTGGTTTGCAGATACTTCCCAGATAACCAATCAAGACACTGTCTGATTCTAAAGACTACTAAGTTTGAAAAAGAAGTCACTAAACACTATACCAGGGCTATGAACACTCTATTGTTAACTGCCTACTAAGAAATGAAAAACACATTATTTTTTAAAATTCCAGTATGTTTAGTTTCTTGTAGTAAATATACATTTATCATTCTCTTTTGTGGTGCTCTGTAGTATTGCTTTCCTTTATTAGTTATGTTTTCTAGCTGTTCTGTAGACATTTGATGTCTCCTTAGGTAGACACTAAACTAAAGAGCAGAAGCTATGTGGGATCGAGCCCTACATCGGGCTCCCTGCTCAGCGGGAAGGCTGTTTCTCCCTCTCCCACTCCCCCTGCTTGTGTTCCCTCTCTCTCTCTGTCAAATAAATAAATAAAATCTTAAAAAAAAGTAGTATCTAGTATTGAATACACAATAGGGCTTAATGTATTTTATGCGCCCTCCAAAAGAAAATGGCTATTAAAAAGGCAAACTCCTTCAAAGAATAATGGCTCTATATTAGTAAATACTAACACTCTAAGGCATTACTGTATTACAGAAAATTTTAAAGTAGAAAAAGAGGAGCTTTAAAAAACATTTCTTAAAGTGGACCACTACATAATTAAGTTGTAAGTCCAGTAAAATCCAAATCTGCATTCTGTGTGTTTTGGTGGGGGGCGGTTTATATGGTAGGTTGTATCTTATTCTGGATATTAAAGTTTAGCACATGGGACAAAATTTGAATATTATCCTTGATAATTACACCTGATAGATTATCCTTGATAATCACTTACATTGCCTATAAAAAACAGTACACGTGGTTTTGTACATGAAAGTCCATAAAGCATTACGTACAATGAGGTCTGTCAACCACCAAACTAGATAGATTAGAGGAAGTAAGAAATGCCAGGAGAGTTTATATGTACAAGTATGGTCATTCAAACATTCTACTTTTGTTTTTTTCCTTCACTTTTTGTTTTTTACTTTTTTTTATAAACATATAATGTATTTTTATCCCCAGGGGTACATGTCTGTGAATCGCCAGGTTTACACACTTCACAGCACTAACCATAGCACATACCCTCCCCAATGTCCATTACCCCACCCCCCTCTCCCGGTGCCCCTCCCCCCAGCAACCCTCAGTTTGTTTTGTGAGATTAAGAGTCCCTTATGGTTTGTCTCTCTCCCGATCCCATCTTGTTTCTTTTCTTCTTTTCCTACTCCCCCAACCCCCCATGTTGCATCTCCACTTCCTCATATCAGGGAGATCATATGATAGTTGTCTTTCTCCGATTGACTTATTTCACTAAGCATGACACCCTCTAGTTCCATCCATGTCGTCGCAAATGGCAAGATTTCATTTCTTTTGATGGCTGCATAGTATTCCATTGTGTATATATACCACATCTTCTTTATCCATTCATCTGTGGATGGACATCTAGGTTCTTTCCATAGTTTGGCTATTGTAGACATTGCTGCTATAAACATTCGGGTGCACGTGCCCCTTCGGATCACTACGTTTGTATCTTTAGGGTAAATCC
>PISX010017246.1:0-43933 GCA_004024625.1 Mellivora capensis | reverse complement strand
ATTTTCATTTTGCACTTCAGCTGGAAATAAAGGCGACAAACAGCATGGAAGGCAATTTGTAACCCAGTTCAACTCTGGCCTCCAATGTTTGAGAATTCCTGCTTATGGCAAAATTTTCCTGGGGTATTCAAAATGAAAACAGCTCACAGTATCTCCTCTCACTCCCCACATATGGAGGAAATCTAGTGAACCCCACTGGTCCCACACTGACCAACCTGGTCAGACTTTAAGCAGGCACCACAGACTGAGCTCTCTTAGGTGCTCTCCCTGCACTGTCTTAAGGTTCAGTCAAGTGTATGAAAACGTACTTGAGTCCGGAGGCAGTGTAATTCAGTGGCTCAGTGGTTCAGAATAAGAATACCAGACCCCAGGGCGCCTGGGTGGCTCAGCGGGTTAAAGCCTCTGCCTTCGGCTCAGGTCATGATCTTGGGGTCCTGGGATCGAGCCCCACATCAGGCTCTCTGCTCGGCGGGGAGCCTGCTTCCTCCTCTCTCTCTGCCTGCCTCTCTGCCTACTTGTGATCTCTGTCAAATAATTTTAAAAAAAAGAATACCAGACCCCAACCAACTGCATGCGAACCCCAACTATGTGACCTCTGGGGTCCTGTCACATTTTTAGATACTGTGAACACCATAGGCAGAGAATGCTCCTATGAACATGGGTGTATGAATAGCTCCTTGAGACCCTGATTTCATTCTTTTGAGTATATACCCAGAAATGGAATTACTAGATCATATGGCAATTCTATTTTAAATTTTTTGAGGAACTGTCATATTGTTTCCACAATGGCTATACCATTTTACATTCCTACCAAAAATGCACAAGGGTTTTAATTTTCCCACATCCCTGCCAACACTTGTTATTTTCTTTTTTCTTTTAAAGATTTATGAATTTGGGGGGCAGGGTGCAGTGAGAGAGGGAGAGTCTTAAGCTGACTCCGTGCTGAGCACACAGCTGAGCATGGGGCTTGAACTCATGACCCTGAGGTCAAAACCTGAGCTGAAACCAAGAGTCAGACTTTTAATCAGCTGTGCCCCCCCAGGCACCCCTTTCTTTTTTTAATGACAGCCATTCTAGTGAGTGTGAGATGATGTCTGTTATAGTTTTGCTTTGCATTTGCATTTTTATGCTAGTAAGTTCAACAACTTGGTGAAATGGACAAATTCCTTAAAAGACCTTGTATTACTCTACTAGGATTGTCACAACAAAGTACCAAGACTGGATATCTTAAACAATGTAAGTTTATTTTTCCATAACTCTAGAGGCTAGAAGTCCACGATCAAGGTATCATCACGGTTGGTTTCTTCTGAGGTCTCTGTCCTTGACCTACAGATGGTCACCTTCTCCCTGTGTCTTCACATGGTCTTCCTTTATACCTGTGTCCTTTTTTTTTTTTTTAAGATTTATTTATTTGAGAGAGAGAGTGTGTATTTGTGTGTGTGTGTGTGTGTGTGTCTGTGTGTCTGTGTGTGTGCACAAGCAGGAGGGACAGAGCGAAAGAGGGAGGGAGAATCCCAAGCAGACTCCAGCTGAACTGGAGCCCAATGTTGGGCTTGATCCCAGGACTCTGAGATCACCACCTGAGCTGAAACCAAGAGTGGGTTGTTCAACCAACTGTGCCACCTAGGCACCCTCTAATCTCCTCTTCTTATAAAGACACCAGTTATATTTGATTGGGGCCCACCCTAATGTTTTATTTTAACTTAATTATCTCATCAAAGGCCAGATCTCTTAATATAGTCCCATTCTGAAATACCAAGGGTGAGGACTCCAACATTTTAATTTGTGGGGAACACAATTCAGCTCATAACAAACTACCAAAGTTCACTCAAGAGAAAACAGATAATGTGAGTAGCCCTAAATTTATTAAAGAAATTGAAGTCATGGGCTGCCTGGGTGGCTCAGTTGGTTAAGCACCCAACTCTTGGTTTCTGCTCAGGTCATGATCTCAGGGTCATGAGTATCAGGCTCTGTTCCCAATGCAGTGTCTGTTGGGGTTCTCCCTCTTCTTCTCCCTCTCCCTTTCCTCCTTCCCCTCTCCCAAATAAATAAAATCCGTAGTTTAAACCTTTCCACAAAAACAAAAACAAAAGAACTTCAAGCCCAAGTGTCTTCACTGGTTAATCCTACCCAAGTATTTAAGGAAGAATTAATGCTATACCTACACAGTCTTGTCCGGAAAACAAGAGATGATGGAACACTGATATCAAAGCCTGACAAAGACACTACAAGAAAGAAAGCTGCAGAACTATATCCCTTCAAAGCACAGATGCAAAAATCCTAAACCAAAACTTTAGCAAATCAAGTCCATCAATATGTAAATAGGTAACATATCCTGGGCAAATGGGCTTATTCCAGGAATACAAAGTTGACTTAATATTCAAAAGTCAATCAATCTACCATATTAACAGACTAAGAAAAAATTATATGATCATCTCAATAAATGAGGGAAGAATTGCTAAAATCTTATATCCATCCCTTATAAAAACTCTCAGCAAACCAGAATAGAAGAAATTTTGCTGACATGATAAAAAGCACCCAAGAAAATATTTTGATTAACATCATGCTTAATGATGAAAGACTAAATGCTTTCTTTCTAAGAACAGGAATAAGGCAAATTCTTACAACATCTATTCAACATATTACAGGAGGCCCTAGCCAGTGCAATAAGGCAAGAAAAATAAATAAAATTTGCAGATGACATAGTTATCTTTGTAAAAATCCAAGATTTATAAATAAAAATCTTAAAAAAAAAGGGGGGGCGCCTGGGTGGCTCAGTGGGTTAAGCCTCTACCTTCAGCTCAGGTCATGATCTCAGGGTCCTCGGATCGAGCCCCTCATCGGGCTCTCTGCTCAGCAGGGAGCCTGCTTCCTCCTCTCTCTCTGCTTGCCTCTCTGCCTACTTGTGATCTCTGTCAGATAAATAAATAAAAATCTTTTAAAAAAATCCAAGATCTATTAGCCACTAGAACTAATAAGCAAAATTACATCATATAAAAATAAATTGTATTCCAATTTAAACAATGAAAAAGTACAAATCAAAAAATTCTAATACCATTTTTGATGGCTAAAAAAATTTCACAGATAAACTTAATTATGTATATAATATTCTTGAACACTGAAAAACTACAGAACATTGCTGAGTAAAATATAGAGATATAAATAAATGGAACATAGATATAGAAATATTCATAAATATAGAACATATTTATGGATTGGGAGGTTTTTCCCTGAAACTGATATACATACTTGACAGAATCTCATTCAAAATCCCAGCAGACTTCTAGTATAGTTTATAACAAGCCCAAATTAGGTAGTGTTCTTTGTTCTTCCTTTGCAGTGTTCTTTGGACTAAGTATTTACATATAAATTTTAGAATCAACTTGTCAATTTACACAAAACAGTTTAATTTGGGTGGGGATTGTACAGAATATAGATTGATTTGGGTAGAACTGATTCTTAAAAAAATATTAAAATTTCTGATCTATGAACATGGTAGAACTCTCAATTTATTAGATCTACTTTAATTATCAGTAATATACATTAAATCTTATCTTTTCATATTCTTGATGCTATGTAATTGACTATACATAGACAAAGTTACAAAGTTAATTCAATGAATAAAGGACAGTCTTTTTAACAGACGATACAGGATCAATTGGGTATCATATAGAAAATACTAAAGCTTGACCCTTATTTCATACCACCTGCAAAGTAACTCAAAATGTGTGTTTATAGACTTAAAGTTAAAACTATGGTCTAGGGGTGCCTGGGAGGCTGTTGGTTAAGTGGCTGCTTTGGGCTCAGGTCTTGATCCCAGTTTCCTGGGATCAAGGCCCATATCAGGCTCCCTGCTCAGTGGAGAGTCTGCTTCTCCCTCTCCCTCTGCCTGCTGCTCTGCCTAATCGTGTGCTCTCTCTCTCTGTCAAATAAATAAATAAAATCTTTTTTAAAAAAATAAATAAAAATAAAACTATGGTCTAAGAGAAAATCTTTGTGACATTAGGTTAAAGAACAATTTTTTACAGGACATTAAATATGCAACCCATTAAAAATGGACTCCATGAAAATAAGTCTTTTACTATTAGAGAAAATTAAAATATCAGCCATAGACTGATGATATTTGTAAAACATGTATCTGATAAAGGACTTGTATCCAAATCCTATAAGGAGTTTTCACAACTTGATAACCAGGAGCAAACAATTCTTTTTTAAGATTTTATTTATTTATTTGACAGACAGAGATCACAAGTAGGCAGAGAGGCAGGCAGAGAGAGAGGAGGAAGCAGGCTCCCTGCTGAGCAGAGAGCCTGATGTGGGGCTGGGTCCCAGGACCCTGGGACCATGACCTGAGCCAAAGGCAGAGGCTTTAACCCACTGAGCCACCCAGGCACCCCAACAATTCATTTTTTAATGAAGTTGTTTTTGTTATACTTGTACATTTGCATGCAATTGTAAGAAATAGATCTCGTGTAGCCTTTATCCAGCTTCCACTATGATAACATCTTGCAACTATAGCATAATGTCACAGCCACAACTCTGACATTGTACTGTCCAAGAACATTTCCATCACAAGACTCCCCCATACTTTCTCCTCCCAGGACCCCTATCCCATACGTGTCAGAACTGTGGGATCTATGCATATCCCATGTCTCTTTAAAGCATTCTTTTAAATACGTCTTTGTTCACTGTTCTACATTCTTTGGAGAATTCCTTGGCCTTATCTCCAAATATAATATTTTGCATTTCAGCTGTGTCCCTTCCGCTATTCAGAACATCCACTGAAGTTATCTTGGCAATATTTGGTATTTTCTAAATATCTAAATAGTCATTTTTTTTAAATAGGCTGTTACTGCTTCATAGTAGCAATATCCTCCTTGCCCTCTGAAGTTATTACAGTTCATGGAAAGCTTTTGTTTGTTCCATGAGTGCCATTATACTTCCCAGCATCAGTTCTTACGTTTATAGAGTTTGGACCCCTTGTTTCAAGAGGCTGGCTTTCCTCAGTTCAGGATCTCGGCAGCTGGTCTTCATCAGCCTGTGTGCAGTCTTTCTACACTGAGTGAAGAAGGGGCAACGTGTGCTACAGGTGGACACCCAACCATTCACCTCCAGAGCATGAAGGCTCCCTGCTCAGCCCCACTGAGCCTCCCCCAGGAAGCCTTCCTTGACTCCTACAATCCTCTGAACTTACCTCCAATATAAGTCTTTTACCCAGGCCCCAGCATCTAGCATAGAGAAAGTACTCAAAGAAGCAATAAATGAATAAATGCTTGGCAGAAAGCAAGACATCCTTCCTCTGCTGCACCTTCCCAGCATCTTTGTGAGGAAGCAAAACCAACAAAAGGCTGAAGAGTGGACATGCCAACAGATTGTTGGCAAACACTGCCTAGGGCGCAAAAGGAAATCTGTCCAGTGGAGGCAGATATTTTACCCTCTACATGTTCAGTCTTTTTTCTTCCTCCCCATTCCTTACCGTACTCTCTAAACCATATGCCTCTTCCCCAATTTTACAACATGAAATGAAAACAGAAGACCTCTCTTAAGCATTTTTTTATTTCTCTGTTATTTGGTTTCTACTTTGGTACACATGAGCTGCGGATATATTTCACACAGAAGCTGACATATCTCATTATGACACGCCCCATAAAACAGAGCACATATAAATCACCTGGCATGGTTTTGCTTCACCTGGCTGTTATTGCTGAAATCTTTATTTCTAAGAGCACAAAAGGGAACATTCCTTGAATCTACAGATGAATAGGACAGGGTAAGCAGCAACCAGATCTGCTGGGATGGGGGAGAGGGACCAAAGACACGGGCTCCCGCGTGGCTGTCTGCAGAGACAAGAACAGCACAGATAGAGAAGCCAAACAAAAATTTCAGAAAGACCAGGGCCAGTGGGGAAACACACCCGAACGACAGCCCATCAGACCCCTCTGGCTTGCTCAGTCCTAATAGATTCTGACATAAACGTGATAACCCAAGGTGGAGTAATACCGAAGCCGGCACTGCCTACTCTTTGGCCTGAATCACTTACGTGAGTATTGTTTTATCCTGGAGCTCTAGACGGCCCCTCCCCTGGGCAGGAGCACCATCCATCCCTCCCCATGCCAGCCCCCATGTCCCCAGCCAGTCCCACAGCAAGACCCAGCCAGGCCCTGCCGACTCTAAAATGTCTTGCCCTCAAAAGCCTGGAGATTAAAGGCAGTATCCAGAAACTTCTTCAGAGAAACCAGGTGAGTGTTCCTGTTTCCTGTGGCTGGTGCGGCCGCTGGGTCACGGCCAACGTACCTGGGGGAGAAGAGACAAGTTAAGCGGAGGTCTGGGCCCGGCCCAGCACTACCCCAGGACTGCACTGGGTCTAATCCTGATCACCACCCTGCTGTAGAGACGAAGAGCCGGAGGCTCCAAGAGGCCGAGAGACTGGCCTAAGATCAAAGGAGGTTCTCTCATTCAGCTCTGGCTGCAGAACAAAAACAAAGGTTTACTCTCCATAAGGCAGAACTGACGGGGTCCCTGATCTGGCATCAACAATCACAGGGCCAGCAATGACTATGGGACCCATCCCCTCAATTTCCAATGTGGTCCAGAGAAGGGCAGTGGCCAACAGGGCAGGTAGAGCCAGGATGGGGCCTCATGCCCCCAGAGTCCGTTGGGCCCAGAGGAGGCAAGGAGCAGGTGGCAGGCACCCCCACAGCCAGCCTCGTACCATATGGGGCGCGCCCGGCTCAGGATGGTCATGAAGCGCGGGTTGATGTAGTCATAGTAGCCCATGTTCTTGTGCTCCTCCTGGCACCACACCAGCTCTGCGCCTGGGTACTTCTCTGCCTCTTGCTTGATCAAGTCAAAGGGGAACGGAGAGATCTGGCAGGGAGACAGCAGAGTATGCCAGGGGAGGGCAGCGGCCTCAGCACCCCTGGTGAGGCCGAGCCCTGCCCCTTACAGGCCTGCCTCCCAAAGCTGGGGGGGCGCTGATCCGACCCCGTCCATTACCCTGACTGGGTGAGGGGTTAGGTTGCACCTGTTCCAGGCGGGTGACGGCCACTTGCTCCTCCAGGCCCCGGCTGCTGCGCTCTTTCACCAGCTCATAGTACACCTTGCCGGTGCAGAAGATGAGCCGCCGAACCCGCTCCGGGGCCCGGGCCGCAGCCCCATCCTCAGGAATCACCCGCAGGAAGCTGGTCCCTGGAGGTCCCGACAGGGCACAGGCAGCCTGAGAACCAGGCCTCCATTCCTGCCGCCACACAAGGCTCTCCCTGGTCCCTGAGACTAACCCCAGGTTTGGATCTATAGCTGTCATGGGCACCTCTGAGCCAAACTATGGAGCAGGGGACTGATGACACCCTGAGATGGGCTGGAGTCAAGGGCACAGCCCTGGGAACATGAACAGGTAAGGTTGCAGGCTGGGGGTGAGGGTGGGCACATATGCTAGGGAGAGCCCCTGGAGGGGACAGAGAAGGTGGCATCAAGTCCACATCTGATGGCATCGATGTCTGTCCCAAACCTGCTCCCCATCCGGTCACGCCTCCCTCCTGCATGCACTCCAGCCACTGCACCACCACGCTAGAAGGTGAGCAGCTGTTTGGGAGGCTGCTGCACATTTGGCCCTCCCTCCCTCAGCCCTGCAGCCAAGTCCCCACCACCCTGAACATTTTTCCTTCCTGCGCGCACACCACATGCCAGGCACCAAGCCAAGCGTGCAGCAGAGAACTCTGAGTCAAGTCACTCTGGTGTCCCCCAATCTCAGGCGAGGACACTGAGGCACAGAGGGAAAGCAGCTGCCCGTCCCCAGCAGAGGAAAGTGAGCACCGGGTGCTCAGGCGGGGCGGTCCGCAAAGCCAACGCCAGGGGTCTGAACTGCTGGCTCCGTCACCTGCCCACACCCGAGGGGATGCCCAAACATATACAGGTGAAAAACACCTGTCCACCATGCCAAGTCCCTTTCTGGCCAGCACCTGCCATCTCCCTCCACTACCCGGGACTGTCTTCCAAGATGGCTCTGCTCCAGCAACCTCAGGGCCCCACCTCAGCCCCTCCGTGAGCCTCCCCTGCATCATATCTCAATTCTAACCCCTGGTCCTTCAGATGCTTTACCTGACCCTCAACTTCCAGGTAAAGGGGTCTGAAAGCTCCTGGAGGGACACTGGGTCCCCAGGGCCAGCAATGTCTATTTGACTCAGGAGTACAAAAAAAAAAACAAAAAAAAAAAAAACTGACTCCATGAATGATATGCAGGGCCCTGCCATCTTAGCTAGGCCCACACCAGGCTTCCCCCCTCAGCTCCCCCAGCACGGCCAGGGGTTCCGGTTGCTTGGCCCAGGTGAGCCTGCCCAGACCATGTCAGGTGGCTACCACACGAACCTCCCAACCTGACCACTGCTGGGGACTGAGCCAGGAGCCACTCTAGAGGCACAAGCAGAGGCAAGGACGAGAGTCCCAGGAGCAGAGAACCATGGGCCACTAGGATCCCCCTTGGCCGCCTCCCCAGTACACTTGGGCACTTACCAGATACCATTTGGTCGAAGCTGGACTTGGCCTCTGGGTGCCGCAGCAGAGATTTTGGTGTGAAGATGATCAGCTGGAAGGGAAACATGTGCCCAGCTGCCGGCGGCCCCACCTGGCCAGAACTCCCGCCCCCAGGGCCCGGCACAATCACGGCCATGAGCAAGGCAGGAAGCTCACCGGCTTACGGAAGGGCAGCAGGACCTGGCGGCGCAGCACATGGAAGTAGTTGGCCGGCGTGGAGCAGTTGACCACAATCCAGTTGCAGTCGTAGAGCTGGCTCACTTCGAAGTCCTCCGTGAACACCTGGGGGGCCAGGGTATGGCTGGGAGCTGGCCCACCCGCGGCACCCGTGCCCTGGCCCGGGGAGGGAGCACAGCACTTACAGGGTAGGCATCGGAGTCATCGTTGCTCATCTGCAGGAACCTCTCAGGCCTTGCTGAGGAGTGCTCTGGGCCCTGAAAGCAAGTGCCGATGGCATGGACTGGCCTAAGTGTGGGGACCCAGGGCACAGGAGAAAATCTGGGTGGCTTCCTAGAGAAGATGCCCTCTCTCTCTGGAGCCTAGAGAGATGCGCGCGCGCGCGCTCTCTCTCTCTCTCTCTCTCTCTCTCTCTCTCTCTCTCTCAGTAAAGAACCAGGAATGTGGGAGAAGAGTGGAGAGAACTTCAGAGGACGGTGTGGTCAGAGCCAGCACATGTGAACATGTGTGGAACAGGAAAAACAGGTAAAAAGGCCAAGGTGAGAGGCTTCTTCCAGAATGTTCTAGAATAGGCAGTTGCCATTTAGTGAGTACCCGCTGTGTGTCAGGCACAGTTCTATGGGCTCCATACACGTTATTCACTAATTCTGAAAGCAGCCCCATGGTGTAGACATGTTTCCTCACTTTACAGATGAAGTTGAGTGGCAAAGAGATTAAGAACAACCCCATGGTCACTCAGCCACAAGGGGCAGATTTGAAGCCATGACTGACTCCTACTCCTGCCCTCACCCACATGGGTGGCTCCGCTCCATGACGGCAGCAAGACAACACCACGCTGACCTGCAGGGTGGCTCTCCAAGGGATCAGGGTGATCTGTCCCACAGCCCACAGACTCCAGTCAGGCCGTCCCAGCCTCCCCCCCAAGCCTGGCTCCAGCTCCACCCTGGACCTTTCCAGCTGCGAGCCCGGGGCAGGTCACTCCCCTTCTTTCCTCATGTGTGCAACGGGAAACAGGACTGACCGCCCAGCCCAGGTGTGAGACTTCCACAGGATGACCCTGGGCATGTAAGACGCTCAGCACCATGAATCCTGGCTGCGACAGTAGCCATCAGTCCCTGACTGGATGACAAGGCCACGCAGAACAGGCCCTCAGGGACGCGCAGAGCAGCCCAGCCATCCAGGGTGGGGAAGGCCTTGCCCCAGGTCACAGAGCCAGGTTAGAGGCCGCACACACCCTGCTCCTTGCTGCCCCGCAGCCCGCACGGCCCCACACGTCCCCTACCTAGTTGGGCTGCACCCCGCCCCAAGTTGTCTCAAGGGCTCTTCTCCTGCCCTCCGTCCCCCACCGGCGTGCACACCCTCCGTCTCCCCTCTGTGCTGCCACTCAGGAGTAGACCACTGGACGGCACTACTACACAGCATTACGTTCAGGTCCCAGCTTCTACTTCTGTCTCAGATTCCCTCATGTGGGAAGCGGGAACATGAGCTACTACATTTGTTGTCGGGCCTAGAAGAGTTCGTACAAAGGGTGTGAAAGAGCACGTGGCCCAGAGCAAACCCTCAGACGCGTCGGCTAATGAGAGCAGCAGCAACCCGTGTGTTCCTGGGGCCTGGAGGGAAAACACCCCCTAAGCCTGCAAGCAGCCAAGGGCCCACCCACCCTCTCCCAGGCACGTCAGAGCCTTCGGGGCCCCCGGCCACCACGTGGCCCTCACCATGCCCTCCATGCCGTGGGGTAGCAGCAGCACGATGCCGTTGTGCCGCACCCACTTGGCCTGGCCGGTGCTGACGAACTGGTCTATGATGCACTGGGCTGTGTTGTGGAAGTCACCAAACTGAGCCTCCCAGAGGACCAGGGCATTGGGGCTGGCCATGGCATAGCCCAACTCAAAGCCTAAACAGAAGACACAGAGACAGAGCCCGCCACACACGGTCACCAAGTGGCAGTGACTCCAGTCAAAATCAGCACTCGCTCATAACTCTCCCTGCCCCCACCCATCCTTCCCAGCAGGCCAGAAAGAGCCAGGGGACTCCCTGGGGCCCAAAGGCCAGAATCTCCCTTCCTGGCAGCTCATAATGTGGACAGAGATGCCACCCTCAGCCCTAACCTTACATATGGCCAGCTTCAGCCTTATCTATACAAGAAGCCAAGTCCAAAGATATCCTAGGGAAGCATCGGGAGCCATCTGCCAAGAGGAACCCGCCCCCCAAAATATGTGCAGTGCAGCAAAGGGGAAGGAATAGGAGGGGGCTGCCCTCTGCAGGGTTCCTGCTTCTCAGAGGAGGCAGTAAAGGAGGAAGCAGGCTAGTTAAAGGTCAAGCCAGGGAGGAAAGAGTACAGGGGACACAGTCCTGGGAGCCCAGAGCCTCGGGAGGGGCTCTTAAGATAGGGCAGCTGGGTGGTCAAGGTCAAAATAATAAAGACAGGACAGCCTGGGATCCAAGACCCTCTCTGGTCCCCAGGTATCACAGGGCCCGCCTGACCTGCAGGCCGAGTTCTGACCCACCCAGGACTCCATATTCTGAGAGGGAGCTGTTGCACACAGTGTAGGGGGCCTGGTCAGGCCAAAGGTGGTTCATGGGGACACATGTCCTCCGGTCAACTTCCTGGTCATGGAGAACGTGGTGCCGGTGACTGGAGAGAGACAGATGGGGAAAGGATGGAGGGCAGGTGGATTACCACCTGTTCACCCAGAGCAGGTGGGACAGGTAGCAGGAGGCAGGCAAGCCTGTCACTGTGCCAGGAAACCTGACAGAATTCCAGAGGATGGCGACATCAAGAAGGCCCTGGGAAGCCAGAGCAATCTGGTCTCTCCTCCAGGTAGCCTCCCTTCCCAGTGGAAGGGGTCAGAGAGGTGGCCAAGCAGCCCTCTGATGGCTTGACCCAAGAGCGGGGCCTAGAGATACTGATGGGTTTACCTGTGACTACCCCAGCCAGATAAAGGCTCCCCAGACATGGTCCAGGAAAAGAAGGAAGAGCCAGCTCTGCTCCAGAGCTCTTGGGCTGATTCCAGGAGACCCCAGAGAGCACAGAGAGCTCTCAGCAATCCCGTGGGGTCAGTGAGGACAAGGCTAATGCCCATGGGGCCCCAGGGCTCAGAGACCACTCTCCCACCCTCACCTGAACGTGCCCCGTTCCACGTCCTGCCCGCTAAGCCGCACGTGGATGCCCTCCTTGAGCAGGGAGCCGAAGGCCATGTACTCCGCCAGCGCCCAGTCCACCGTCCGTGTCTTGGTCATGTCCGCACGGCCCCGGAGGATTCGAGAAAGGCCTGCAGGAATGAGCAGCCACCCTGAGGGATGCAGGGGCTCAGCCATCCCAGCTGGGACAGCCGTAGCACCAGGGCCCTAACCTGGTGTGTATGTACTCAGTATACACCCCTCACACAGAGCAGGACCCTGGCAGGCCACAGGAGACCCAGTGCCGGGCAGCCCTCCTCTGGCACCCCGACTCCATGAGCAGGCCTGAACTCACCACTCCCTGGCCACCAACCTCCCTCAGGCATCACTAAGTGAGCGTCTGCCATGTGCAGACGCCAGGTGCACTGAGCCAGGAACATTCCTCACCAGCCACCTGCCACAGAGTGCTGCTGACTGTCCCCAGTCTCCAGATGAGGCCACTGGGGCTCAGAAGAGGGAACTGATTTACACACAACCATACCACTATAAAGGTGTCTGGGTTGAGCCCAGGCACCCGCCCTAGAGGGGCTCCTGCTGGCCCTACAGCTGTACAAGCCCGAGGTGATGGGCACACAGAACGGGCACCCCAAGACACCTGGGCCACCATGCACGTTGTGCAGGAATCCCCCAGGCTGGTCAGAGCATACGCAGGCATCCCAAATCACCACGGGGGCCTCCAGGCCACCCAGCCAAGAGGCTGGGCCAACAACCACCTGCTAGCCCAGGTTCACTCAGGAGCGGCAGGCTCGCCCTCTCTCATCCATCCAGACCTCCAGCAGGCCCAGCACTCCTGCCCCTTATGAGCATTCCAGAACCAAGCAGCCCCTCCATGGAAGCCCTTGCTTCCCTGCTCTCCTTCTGTCTGACCCACAAACCACCCCAGCAAAGGCACTGCGAAAATCCACGGGACCCGACATAAGCCTCCGTCACTAACTGGCACCCAGCAGGGGGCATGGCTTCCACATCTGCCCACCCTGACAGGAACTACTCTCACGGGCACCTCACAAGAGTGCCAGAGGCTCCAAGAGCTCAGCTGACCGGCCAAGCACCAGGCAGGGATGCAAACCCAGCTCCCCTGACCCCTGAGCACCATCTCCTGCAGGGGCCGTGCCGGAGCCTGCCCGCAGCCTCACCGGTGTGGATCTTAAAGTCCTCCACAGGCACAGAGCTAGCCACCTCGCCGATGTGGGTGAGGACATCCTCGGGAATGCCCGTGGCTGGGCAAGTCATGCTCTTGGGTTCCCCATCCACGTTGAAGAAGCCTGCAAGGGCAGAGACTCTGTGTGCTTTTGGGTCTCGGTCAGGCCTCTGATCCCCTGGTCAGCCCGCCTTCCCAGGACTCAGGGGCCCTCGTCTTCCTTAAACCCACCTGCACTCAAACCCTGACCCACCTTTGGGACCTGAGACAGCTGACAGCCACAGCTCCATCTCCAACACCTACCCAATAGCTTCTCCCGAGTCCCTGTGGGAGCTGCTCCCTGGGCCCAGGGTCACAGCCATCTAGCTCCAGCGCATGAAGGCCCTCTGAGCACCCCTTCCCCAGGCTCCCTCCACTTTGGTGTGCACCTGCCTTGGCTCAGCCCTCCCTTTCCAGAAGACAGCTGGTTGGATGGATATGCTCCCAGGGCAAAGGCATCTCTCCTGTACCCCGCCCATCCCCACCTACAGCAATCAGGCCCCTCCCCCCGCCCCCCGAAAGCCTCAGGAGTCTCAGAGATGAAGCGCGCAGCCTCTGGGCTGGGCCCTGACTGCCCTCACCCAGGACCACTACAGTCCTGGTCCCATGCCCAGGTGAGTCACTCTCAGCCACACAGCACTCCCTCACCGGGCCAGGGGGAACTCACCAGGCCAGGGGGAGTCCAGCCAGTGCTTTATATGCAGGATCTTTTTATCCTTGGACCTGCCATATGCCTCTTCACAGATCCGGTCATATTTGGCGATTTCCTCCTGAAATCCGGGTGAGTGCAAGGATTGAGGCAGTGATGGCCTGGATAGCCAGAGGCTGGATCAACCTGGACTCATAAGCCCTGGTCCCCTTCACTACATTCTAGAACTGTCTGTCTGCTGGCCTGCAGGGGCCCTGTGGCCAGGGGCTAAAGTCTCAGAGTTAAGGGGGATCCCTTCTGCTCAGCAAGGGACTTGGAGGAGGCTCAGGAAAGACTCACAGCGCTTGCTCTCAGAGCTCCCTTAAAGCAGGAGGACCAGTGCATCCTTAGATAACTGTGGGGACAAACCCAGCTCTGGCCTGCCTCCTGCAGGAAGCCTTCCTGGACTCCTGCCTGAAGGAGAGCTTCCCTCACAATGCAAGCATTCACTGGCCCACCAGGCTGTAAATGTCTTTGGCTCTCTGCCCCCCTTGACAACGACAAGCTGCAAGGACAAAGACCATATTGGCTACTTCTTGAAATCACTGCCAATGTCAGCAACTACTCCAGGATTCCAGCTCTGCCAGAGGCTTATCTCAGGCGTCCATGCAGCCCGCCTGCCCACCTCGAACTCCTGCAGGGTGACTGTGCCCTCAGCAATGAGCTTGTCTGCGTACTTCTTCAGCACAGGCACCTGTCTGTGGATCTGCTTGTACATGAGAGGCTGTGTGAACATGGGCTCGTCCATCTCATTGTGGCCGCGCCGACGGTAACAGACCTGCAAGGAGAGCATGAGGAGGGGCTCAGGCCATGCAGGCCTAGTCACTGCACAAGGGGGAGGGGGGCACGGTTGGGGGCAGCTGGCAGAACATACCCTTCCAGGCCCTTAAAAGCCCCCAACTACCATGTACCACTGAAAGCCCCACCTCCAATTCAAGCCCTTGCACAGACTCTCTCAGTGGCAGTAAACCTTCTAGCCAGGAAGCACTCCCAGCCCTCGGTGCCCACGACACTGCAGATGTAGCCGAGCCGGTCACGCACACCCCCACCTTGGTCTCAGCCCCAAACCCACCAAGTCCACCACAACGTCTTTGTTGAACGTGTTCCTCCACTCAGCTGCCACACTGCAGACGTATATCACGGCCTCTGGGTCGTCGGCGTTCACGTGGAAGATAGGCGCGTTGACCACACGGGCCACATCAGTGGGGTACGGCGAAGAGCGGGCCATGCGGGGGTCTGTGGTGAAGCCGATCTGCAGGAGTGGACAGTGCCTCTGCAGAGCTACACAGGCACCGCCCGCCCGGGAGACCCGTGGGTCCAGGAATTCGGGGGGATCTTTGCCTTGAGGTTTGTTAGGTGTGACAAGGAGGGACATGGCACAGGAAGGGTAAGAGTAAAGGGCCCCTCAATCGGGCACAGCAGCAGATCCTACAGCGATGGCAGCAACACCAAGGAAACCCTGCCTGTGCTTTTGTCCTACATTTCATACGGTGGAAGAGCGCAGGCCTGGCTCGCTGCCAGTCCCCACAGCAGCTATGCGTGCTAAGCCGGGCACTCAATTCCCCAAAGCCTCAGTTTCCTTGTCCGGTAAAAGGGCTCATTAAATATCACTTCACAGGGTTATTCTGTGAAAAGTAAGTGACTTAATGCAAATAAGGCAATTAACTTTATATAGGCTCAGAAGAGCTATTAGTGAGCACAGCACCCAGAAGAGCAAAGGCTGTGCTCTCAGACTCACTGGTTCCTAGAGAGTTAAAAGGAGCATCTAGTTTTCATGTCCTGTCTACGGCCATACCACCCTGAACGTGCCCGATCTCGTCTAGTTTCATGTCCTGCCTCTGTGCTGGTTACACCTATATGCCTTTGTCCTTGTAACGCCTCCATGGTGTGTGTTTGTGTGTGTGTATGCATTTACATGTACTGTATACATACAGACACACACCAACTTCACAGACCAGGCTGGGGAGAGCAGGGATCCTGCCTGAAGTCACGCACTAAAGAGTGGCAGAGTGGTGGGATTAAAGCCAGGATCATCTTGGGGCACCTGGGTGGCTCAGCCAGTTAAGTGTCCAACTCTTGGTCTTGGCTCAGGTCACGATCTCAGGGTCCTAAGATCAAGCCCCACATCAGGCTCCATGCTCAGCACAGTGTCTGGTTATCCCTCTCCCTTTGCTCCGCACTCCCACTTGCTCTCATGTACTCTCTTGAATAAATAAACTCTTAAAAAAAAAAAAAAAAACTAGGATCATCTCATACTTCCTGCAAAAGTGCTACCTGGAATTCAGGAAAGGGGGACACTGAAGAGGACCACCAGACAGCCCAGTCCTCACCTGGTTGTTGACAACCACATGCACAGTACCATTGGTGGTGTAAGAGGGCAGGTCACTCAGGTGGAAGGTCTCATACACCACACCTTGGCCAGCAAAGGCAGCATCCCCATGAACCAGGATGGACATGACCTGCAGGGCAGGATGTGAGACAGGAAGAGTCTGAGCCTGGGCAGCCCAGCTCTGTGTCCTACAGAGCAAAGATCCAAGCCCTATTCCTCAGAAGCCAATACTCAAGAGCCCAGTCCTCACAGCCCACTGCTCACAGCCCACCGCTCAGAGCCCAGTCCCACCCCTAACAGTTCAGTTCCTCAGGAACCAGCCCTCATAGACCATTACTCTCTCAAAGTTCAGCCCTCAAAGCCCATTCCTCAGATCCAGCCCCTCAGGGCACACCCCTTAGGAACCAGGTGGGTTCACCTTCTTGCCCTGGGCATCCCCTCGGTAGAACTGTTCTGCCTTCGTCTTTCCCTGCACCACAGGGTCCACGGCTTCCAGGTGGGAGGGGTTGGCCACGAGGGACAAAGTGATATTTCTGTTGGTGACCCGGTTGATCCTCTCATGGTACATGCCGAGGTGGTATTTGACGTCTCCGGAGCCCTGAAGGTGGAGGCAGGCGCCAATGACCCAGCCCTCTCACCGCAGACAGGCAGACAAGTAGACATGCAAGCCCACCGTAGGGCTGGGGTATTCCCTGGACTCTGCTCCCTGGGAAGGCTGTGCTATTCCTGACCCACACCCTCTTCCTGCCCTCACACTCCCACGCACTGCCCCTCCCTGAGAAAGGCAGGCAGGTTCCCCTGGGCCTTGGCTCAAGAGGCCAGACAAGCTCCCTCATCAGAGCCCCCCCGCATTATCGACTACCATCCCAGAGTTAACGACGGGGCAAGCAGAGAAATGAAGGTGCTGTTAAGAACAGAGGCGTGGCCTCTGGGCAAATATTGGAGCTGCACCTTATCTGATTCCTTACACCAAATAACAAATACTGTAACAAGTACTGACAGGTGAACCCACAGTATAGCAGAGAAAACATCATATATCTTGTGATCTTGGAGTAAAGAAGGCCCTTCCAAACAACGTACAGAGTTCAGAAGGCAAAAAAGATAAGGCAGCTAAATTTTAATAAACCTGCCGGGGGGCGGGGGGGAAGCAAATCCATGCACAGTGTTAGGGGGGAAAGAATCAAGCTGAGAAAAATATTTATAAGACAACTGCAGGCAAAGAGCGAACATCCTCAATATACAAGATACTGTTACAAATCAGTAAGACAAAGCCCCAAATCCCATAGAAAAATGAGCAAAAGCCAGGAAAAGGAATTTACAACAAAAGAAATATATGTGGCTTAAAAACATGTGAAAAGATACTCAACTTCGTAACAAAGAAATATGTTAAAATGCAAGCATTTTTGCGCCTATCACATTGACAAAGCCAGAAAGATCTGACAGAGTAAGTGAGAACAAGGGCCTGGGCCCCTCACGCATGCTGGGGGTGGGCTCACTGGTGTCTTGAAGCTCTCTGGGGGGAAGTCACTCTGGCCACTGCCCTCTCAGACACCATCCAACAATATACTCACACACGTGCACAAAGAAACTCATTCAGCAGCCTAACCGCCATCAACTGGCAAGGCGAACCCCCACGGCGTGCTCGCAGCTGCCCCCGCAACAGGCTGCTCCCCCGGCCTTTTGCAAACAGGACTGCACCGGACAGCTGTGTGTGTGTGTGTGTGTGTGTGCGCACACCTGTGTGGAACACTGGTGGAAGTACACACCTTAACACAAACACACACTGGCCACAGAGGAGCCTCCAAAGAGCAGGAGAGGGGAGGGGTCTCACGAGGGAAACACTCTCATCGCGTACACTTTTTTTTTTAAGTAGTGCTCCTATTTCTTTTTTAATTAAAAAAAAATAGTAAATACTTCTGTAAAAACTATCCTTTGACCAGACTTTACAGTTTACACACGTCACCTCTGTGATTCCTCACCACCATCCTGGGGGCAGGAGTTTTCATCCCCATTTTACAGAAAAACAAACCAAGTCCGGGGGAGATGAAGGTGACTTCAGAGTGAGTGCGCTGATCTCTGAGAAGCCAAATGAACGGCATCTTGGGGAGATTCTGGGTTGGAAGCCAGCAGATGCAGATTTAGTCCCTATTCTGCCTATGTATGGGATGACCTTGGAGCGGCCAGTTGATGTGGTTCATTTTAACAAACCAAGCCCCTGTACTGGGTGCTGGAGGTTCAGGGACAAGGTCCCTGCCTCATCCTGTCACCAGCCTGGAGAGAGGAAAACAGATGCACACACACGTGCACAGGCTAGAGAACGCCAGAAGAGAGATAGTACAGAGGGGAAAGGGGGTACAAAAGATGGTACAGAGGAGGGAGGGATGGGCTTGCTGCCTTGAGGACCAGGAGCGCCACCCAAAGGGGAGCCAGGCAGGGCTGTGAAAGAGGCAGAGAGCAGAGAGGAAGGCCGTCTGCGTTCAGGCCTAGCGTGAGTGATCGCATCAGGGTGGGAGGTGTGCTTAACATATGTGCAGACCAGGAACCAGGGTGTGAGCAGAGAAATGTTCCCTCTGATCCTCAGCGGGCACAGGAAGCTGTCCTGGGCAAATATATGGGTGAAGAGACCCTTCTGGGCTGGTAGACAGGACCTTTCGAACAGAGTCAGACCACACAGCCAAAGTAAATGCCTTTAGGCCCTCCCCGGCACCTCCCTGGGCCTTAGCTTCCCTAGCTGAAAATAAAGACACTGGTCCGGACTACCTGAGGGCTCTCCCAGCTGTCAGAGATCATAGCACTCACTCTAAAACAAGTGACCTCACACAAACACACCCATTTTCTCCCTACTTTTCTACATATCCATCCATCTCCAGGTCTGTTTGAGCCTAGATGCTTCTGGTCCAGCCCCTCCCTAGTCCACCTCCCACATAACTGGGACCAGGGCTTGGCACCTACCTCGTCTGCTGCCTCCAGCTTGGGGTCAAACTGGCAGAAGATCTGCTCCAGGTCCTTGCGAATCACGTTGGCCAGCACATTCAGCCTGCCCCTGGAGCCACAGGTGGTAGGACTCTCATCTGGCACAGAGGTCACCTCCCCCGGTAGGCCCTAGCATCCCCCACACGCCCACCCACCTGGGCTATCAGAATTAGCATGGGGGGCAGGGGAACCCTCCTTGTACAGCCCAAGGGAGGCCCAGCCTCTCACCCATCTCAATCTATAAGGCCCATAAGTGATTCTAGCCAGCCAGCTCCCCCAGAAACCCCTGTACCTCTCACTCTGACTGTGGAGGCCCTCATAAGCAGAAGCCACCCAGCCTCATGGCAGGATGTACACGCCCCCACTCCTGCCACCCACGCCTACCTCCCTGCTGCACCCCATCTCCCTCCTCCCCCACCCCCATCACCCAGAAGTGGAGCCTAACCCAGTACTTCAACCCCAACCTGCTAACGCATCACAGCTGCTCATACATGACTCCCAGCTCAGCCAGCAGTGTCTTGCCATAGGACAGGGAGGGGGGATTTGACTGATCCTAAGGTCAGGAGTTACCAGGGGACCTGCCCAGGGGAGCTAAAGTCTAAGGGTAGGGGTAGGAAAGCAGCCAGAGACTCTCTAGTCCGGCCTGGACTTCCCATCAGAATACAGTTCATTCAGGGGTGGGCACCAG
Organism: Mellivora capensis; assembly: GCA_004024625.1. Taxonomy (NCBI): domain Eukaryota; kingdom Metazoa; phylum Chordata; class Mammalia; order Carnivora; family Mustelidae; genus Mellivora; species Mellivora capensis. The sequence continues at coordinate 24,192 of PISX010017246.1, read as the reverse complement.
GCTGATCAGGGCACAGGGGAGGACTCAGAACTCACCCCCATACCCCACCAGCAGATACCAGCCCCAGGCCCACACACACCCTGGCCCAGCCTCCAGCTCCACACGGCCCTGTAACAGAAGGGCAGCCCTCTTCCAGGCAAGCCCCTCCTATGTTCTTCAGGGGCAGAGCTATGAGGCCAAAGGAACTAAATGAACAACCCTCAGCTCCTCTGGGCAAAGCCCTCCAGCCTTAAAGCCTCCTCCCACCCCCAACTATGGAGGCCTGGCCTAGAACACCCCCTCGGCTCCCAGAGCCCTCCCCAGGCCAGGAGCCTGCCCAGCACCACCACACAGTCCCAGAGCTGCCTCTGACTACCCAGTTCCATCCTCCCCGAGAGAGCCACAGGAGCCATGTGTGTGGGATCTCAGACTACTGGGCCAGCTCTGCCTGACCCTCTGACGAGACAGCATCCTCAGAGCAAGGAGCTGTGACAGACAAACCCCAGGCTCCTGGCAGGCCGGCCCACAGGTTGGGGACCCTCTCACACTGCACCTGGATGCCTAGACACCCCCCATGTTAGTGCAGTCCGGGACTGGCCCACCCATGAGCCGATGGAAACGGTCACAGGAAATGCTGGGGCTCTGCTTCAGGGACCGCTCAGCATGTCCTCTTCCACCCCGTTCCCCAGGACCCCTGACCACCCTGACTCGGTCCCCAGGCTGTCTGCTTCACTAGTCCACAGGCTCCAGCTCAGAGGCTAATGCCCAGCTGCCGGGCCAGCCTTCCAAGTCCATGTGCACTCAGCTTGTAGCTGGGGGAAAAACCCTCAGCTCACCTCCACAGACCCCATGTCCAGGGGATGCCAACCCAAGGCCACCTGCCCAGACCCGGCCCTCACTTTCCTGGGACACACCCCTCCAGAGGAACCTCAAAAGGCACGATACACCACTTTTCTGAAATTCTGACCCTCCTGAGAACAGTGGCAACATGGGGAGAGAGAAACTGAGTCTGAGCAAACACGGTGAGTCCCTGCCTCCATGTGCCCTTGGCCAAGTGCCTAACTCTTTGTGATGAGCAGGTTCTAGGGCCCAACGACTGAGAACATTTCAGGCCATCCCACGTCTCCCCACGAGGTTCCACCAAAACTCCCGCTCTGATTTTCATCCCTCCCTTTCACCTCATTCTGCTGGACCTGGAGAACAGACAGGCTGTGGAGGAGCAGAAAGGGGGCCCACCTGTGTGGCATCCCCAGGATGACATTCTCGATCCCCATCTCACTGGATTTGTCAATGATGGTCTTGAGGGCAGGGATCATGACCTCACAGCCCTCTAGGCCAAATCGCTTCTCCGAGGACCACTTCCGGGCTAGGAAGTCTTCAAATCTGCTTGGGGAGAGGAGAAGGGAAAGGATGGAAAGGATGGGGCTCACAGGGGCTATTCGTGAGGGCCAGAGCTGGGTGCCTGGGACAGAGGAAGTGGCAAAGTCACCTCCTTCTGCATCATCAGGACCTGCCACCAACATCCACCAATAAGGAGCATAGGTCAGAGGGAGGCTAGGCATCCTCCCAGACTAAGCAAAGACCTCTGCCCATCTCTCACCTTCTCTCCCCCACCCCCTGCTCCCAGACCACCATCCTGCACACACACACTACACAGGGCTCCCTCTCCATGCCCCAAAGACCCCTGCACCACTCAACTCCTATTCCAGCCTGCACTTCCACCAGGGATCCATTCTGCACCCGGCAGCTGAGCCCATGCTCTTCAGGCCCCTGCAGCCTGGTCTACCCAGCTTACCCAGATGGCCAGCGGGCAGAGCCAGGGGGTGCCCCGCCTGCCGGGAGATGCTGTGACACTCGCTCCATGGAAGGAAAGCTTCTTGTCCAAACATTCCCACAGCCACTTTCTGCCCCTCTGCCCCTGCTGTCATATGCTCCTGGAGCCCATCCATGCCCACCTGCCCCCCCGTGCTGCTCTTATGGGCTTCCCCGAGGCCAGGGGACAAGGCCCACCCAGTCCCCTGTCAGTGATCCAGTTTCTTGGCCAGGGCCTGGGACTTCTCGAAGAGCCTGGAGCAGCCCCTCCAAAAAGCACAGCCACCCAGGGCAGGGCTGTGGGTCTGACCTCATGGAGCGCACCAGCCGGGCCAGCAAGGTCCGCTTCTCCTCACTGGAGAACTGCATCACGCCAGGCGTCTCGAACTTCTGCCGGATCCACTGGCACTGCTCCACATCATTGATGAACATGAACTCCAGGCCAATGTGCTGGCAGTAGGTGCTCTGAGGGAACAGGCAGGGACTCCACAAGGAGCCAGCAGGAGGGGCAACTGTTCTGAAAAGGCAGCACCCGCCCTCCCTCTAATAGGCTCCAGAAAGAGCTCACCTCCAGGCGCCGAATGATCTCTCGAAGAGAGAGGGTATGTTCAGACCCTCCGATGAAGGTGGTCGTGGGCAGCCGGAACTCCTTATCTAGGTCAGCTTCCCGCAGGTCATAGAAGGCTGATGAGGCACACACACAGCCCAGGCAGCAGAGGGGAGGGGAGGGGGGTCAGGCTGAGTGGGGCCTAGCAGGACCCCCGAAACTTCCAACAGTGTCCCTGGTGCTCTCCCACCAGCTTGGGGCTTAAAGCTCAAGTACCCTATCCACAGGGTCCAGGGAGAGTGAAAGTCAGAGGCCAGCCTCTACCATGTGAGGGGGCTGGGATGAGTCTCTGAGGTTGCTGAACATGGTGTACCAGCTACAGATGATGGGGAGACAGTACAGGGAGGTAGATGGGCAAAGGGCAGAAGAAAGCCTCTAGGGCTGACTGCTGAGCCCCAAGTTCCAGAGACAAGTCAGTTCCAGAACCCCTCACTGGGCCACAGGTACCAGCTGGCTCTGGAGCTGCCAGACCGACAGGAACTCTCACCCAATTTATCGATGGTTGTGATTAAATCTGAGGGCACAAAGGAGTCCAGATCCGCATCCAGAATGCCCAGGGGGTCCAGCTGGGCCACATGGTGCCCCCGGATCTGGGAGAAAGGGAAAAAGGTTGGGGCCAGGCTGGGACACAGATGGACAGACCCTCACCAAAAGCCACATTCTGGGCCCTGGCCCCTCATCTCCCACTTTAGAATCTCAACCCTCCACCTGTCTCCAGCACCCTGCCACTGCACAACTGCCCAGGCCTCAGGCACTAAGGCAGCAGGAGCTCAACCTGTTTAAAAGCACAACAGGCAGCTCCCGAAAATGAGGATGCATGTGCAAAAGGATTAACTACAGCAGTACTGACAGTCACAAAATTCTAGAAATTTCCCAAATGTCCATCAGTAGAAGACTGGCATATGAATATGGGAAACCCAGACAAGGAAGTATGATAGAGCTGTTACGAGTAGTAAAAAAGGTCCCTTTCGGCTGCAATGAAGTCGTCTCCACGCAATACCGTTAAGCGAAAAAGCAAACTGCAGAAAAGGATGTGTGGCAAACTCGCCATTATCTAAGAAAGAGGAGGTTCAAGAAAATATATGCATTTGCACATATCTGTATATTTGCAAATAAATATATGTATTAGACAAATACATCATAAAACAAGAAAAACTATTACTTGTGGAAAAAAGACAAAATAGGGTAGAATGCCAGGGCTAGAAGCTAGACTTTTAAGAACATATTTTGCTTCGAAGATTTGATTTGGGAATCTTGTGAATATTTTATACCACTATAATATAAAAACAAAATTAAGTTTTAAAAATTAAAACAAAAACAAGTGAATTCACACATCCATTTGGTCACATAACTACACAATCGACTAACAGAATATCCCCAAAAGGCAAATTGAACTCCAGGAAAAAAATATTATAAATTCATTTCAATTACCAATCAGTAGTGATTGTATTAAGAGTTATATCATAAAACTGTAGTGTACAGACTATGGGAAGATCAAGTGAGTCATGGTATTAATGTCTTTGGGAACCTCTACTTTTGGCATCTTTAAAAGACAGTGATGTAAGATTAATGAAGAGAAGAAAAAACCCCAGTCCTGCATCTGAAGTACATGGAGGCATCAGTATAAACCCATAAATGTGTTACTTAAAAAAAAAAAAAAAAAAAAGTACATAGTTCCTGGCTCTAACCACTAAAAGGGCCCCAGAAGTCACGACCAGACCACGGCAGGGACACTCCCAGCATTCCCTGAAGAACTGGCTGGTCCAGGATGGGGCAGAAATGCACAAGACAAGCTCGGAGCGTCCTGTAACACCAGACAGCAAAGGGGTACTCCAACTACTGGGGAAGGGAATTGAGGACACAACTGGACGATGGAAAGGATGGTGTCTGTAACCGATTAAACTTATCATATAGGTTTAAATTCATACATTCATATCATACTAAAAGGAGAAAAACCTTCTTGGACCATCTCTGGAGGACACCTAACACTTTTGAAAATCAGCCAATTAAAAAGAAAAATCAAGCACTGATCTTGCCTTTCCTGTACCTTTTGCAGCTCAGGATACATGGGGTTCACAACGGAAGTTTCTCCTGATGGAAGCATTTCAGGTAATAAACAAAGAAAGGTAGAAACGGAGTATGAACACCCTTTTTACCACTCCTAATGAATTAATGTGTCCAGGAAATAATTATCCAGAGCTGCCAACTGATGAAGTACCCATCACCACCAGGAAGCTGATTTTGAAACAAAAAAATCAAATCTATATTGGATAAAGCTTCCAGGTGTAATTACCAATTTACAGAAATTACACGGGACAAAGGGACAGATGAAGTGACACCATGGGGATGCAATCAGCAAAATCCAGACTCAGAAAAACTCTACAGCACAAACAACCTGGTTTCTTACACACACACACACACACGCACACAAAATAAATAAATAAGTGAATAATGAATGACAAGGAACACACACATAAAATGAATGAATGAATGAATGAATGGCAAGAAAAACACGCACCCATACACACACACAGAGAAAAACCAGAGAGGTATCTGAAGAGCATGAGAGACTTAAGAACCGTGTCAGCTTATCACAACCTATGGCTTTATTTGGATCCTGACTCATTCAAGCAGTAAAATCGAAAGAAAACGTAAATACCAACCGGGTATCTGATGCCCTTGGGATTATTGTTAACACTGTTAGGGGTGACGGCGCTATCACGGCACATTTTGAAAGAGCCTTTACTTACAGAAATACATGCTGAAATGTTCGGTGAATGAAATGGTATGTCTGGGATAGGCTTCAACATAATCGGCGGCCAACAGGTGAGGGCCCGAGGTGGTAACAGATGATTAGAGACTGACCCTGTAATGGGGGTGGGATTTGCTACACAATTCTTCTACCTCTTCTACGTCTGAAAACGTGCACAATAATGAGTGTGAGGATTTTGCAGCACCGTCTGTCGGAGGTCAAACAAGAGCGAAGAGCCACAGCCGCCCTGGTAGGAACTCCCTCATGTCAGGCACAGCCTTTGGCAGACTTCTACCCCATAAAAACACAGTAACAGGCCTGAATTCCGACACTGCCCTGCTGGAAGGACTCTCCCGGGGCATCTGTCTTTGCTAAAGAACAAAGAGCTGCTGAAGAGCTGGGAACTGTGCTGAGAGGACAAGGCCCTGAGGCAGCACGAAGAATGTTACCTTGTATTTAACATGGAGTTTTCTGTTCTTTGTTCTTGGTTTTCAAAGGAAATGGTTAGATCATTTTCTGATTCATTCAGCCAAGAGGAACAATTATTACCTCTTTTGCTTGCAGGTGGCCTGTAATGCACAGGTCCTCAGGCCAGCAGGGTGGCCCAGCCTTGCTCAGCGTCACTGCTACCCAGGAGGTGCAGCTGCGCCCCCCCCCCCTCCAGTGCCTCACTCAGAGGCAAGGCACCATTTCCATTGGCTAAGGCCTCCCCCTCCCCTGGCTCCTGGGGAGGCTTGCTGCTCCTTCCCAGGGAGTCTCTGCCAAGGGCTCTGGAATGCCCTTGCACTTCCCTCTGCAGGTCCGCCTGACAAGTTGCTCTTAGGAAATACTTTCTGCCACTAATTCCCAGAGAGATCCCAAATGATTACACTTGTTAGGGAGGGAAAACCCAGAGCGGCCTCTCCAATGAGTCCTATTCGGTCAAGACTAAGACTATGGCACCTCATCAAGATGCTTTGTCAGTGCAGGGGCCCAGCCTGGGGAGCCCACAGGGGAGAGCCGAAGTCCCCAGAACAGAGCAGCCCGTAGAGAAGGAGCTGTTTCCTGAAATATCCATGTACATGGAGGCATCTTTATAAACCCATAAATAAACCCTAAGTAAGCACCTGCTGTGTATCAGTCCCAGTCCTCCTGGAATGCTCAGTCAAGAAAATAGACACGAACAGGGTCAATCTACTCAATTTTTAAATCTTTAGCGAGACTGATTACTAAGCACTCCTGTAGGTGCGCAGGGCATACAGGTGTGTGAGACAGACAGCGGGGCATAAAGGTGAGTGAGAAAGCACTCCACGAGAAAGACCAGACCAAACACCAGGGCGTGGTTAGTGATATGGACAGTTACATGGCAACGAGTCATGGGAAGAGCGAGAGCCACCTGACAGGACGCAGAGAAAGGCTCTCCGGAGGAGATGACTGGAGCTGAGTCAGCCCCCTTCCCATCGGCACCTGGCCAAAGCCAGAAGCCCGCCTCCATGCCTGGGCCCTCCACGCCACTCACCTGGTAGGCCCGGATCAGAGACTGCACAGCCAGATGGTCTTCTACCAGCTTGCTGGTCTCGGTCCGACTGGAGACTGCCGGCCTGCTCTCAGGAAACCGCGGCTGAGCCAGATCCCAGGCGCCTTCCTCACTGGCTTTTCGGAAGAAGCTGTCCCAGGACTGGGCAGAAGTCGAAAGAAGAAAATGGTCAAGTCGGGGCCTGGGAGGAGTGGGAGGTGGCCCTGCCTGGGGGCCCCAAGGGGTGTTGGGTGTTCCTTCACCACTATAGCTCTTAGGACCTTCCCAGGACCCTGCCGAAACCTCTTGTAACAGCCCAGGATCCCCAACCCAAAGCCCAGATCTCTTCAGCTTGGAAGGGTGCTGGGGGAAGGCTCTAACTTGTGACCCAGGGGTCTCAGGTGTGAAAGCGGCTGGGGAAACATGCCCTCACACACTGTGGGGTGGCAACCAGGCCCTCAACATCTTCAATGAATGTACCTTCTGAACCAGCAATTCCGTTTCAGTAATTTCTACAGATGTACTTATACAGGTGTGCCTGGATGTATGTGTGAGGGTGTTCCCTACGGGACTGTTTATAAAAATGACAACATAAAAAAAACAATCTAGGGGCACCTGGATGGCTCTGTCAGCAAAGCATGTGACTCTTGATCTTGGGTTGTAGGTTTGAGCCCCACGTTGGGTACAGAGACTACTTGAAAATAAAAATAAATCAAAAATAAAATTTTAAAAAGAATCTAAGTGGTGACCAGTAGGAAACAGGTTAAATAAATGATAGTACATTTCGATTCTGGGCAATTATGTGGCCTTAAAAAAAAAAAAAGGTGCATTTGTTACTATGGATATAGAACATCACCAAGATATGTCATTGCAAAGCGAACCAAGCAGAAGGGGACGTGACTGAGACCATTCGTGTGGAAGCCAAAAGCAGACATGCACATGCTCAAGCAGCTCCGTGTTCCAGAACACAGAAGTGTTTTCTTCTCCACACCCTCATCTGAGAGAAGCCAGTGGCACAAGCCCTTTGGAAAGCAATTTGGCGATGCCCATCAAAATGGTACCATGGAGCCTCTGTGACCCAACAATTCCACTTTGGGGAACTGATCCTGCAGAGAGCGGCGCACACCCAAGATAACATATGGACTAAGTCACGCCCTGTGACATCGGCAGCGACAGCCAGGGACTGGAAATGAGTGAGCTGTCTGTTGGTGGGGACAGGTGTGGCACAGCCATGCCAGGGAACACTACACAACTGGAAAAAAGAACACTGAGCCTCTTGAGGCAGACACAGAAAATCTCAGCCATGTATGCTAAGATAAGAGTGCCCGGCTGTTGTGTAGAGGGGTGAACTGAGTTATGTTTGCAATACCTTTACTTACAGAAACTCTGAAAAGGATACAGAAGAAACTAAGAATAAACTGGGGGACAGACAGGCGGGCGCTGAGCAGATCGGGGATGGATCGGAAGGGTGACTTTTTATTGTGTAACCCCACACTTTCTGGTTTTGAGTCATGTTATTACCTTCCTCTGAGGGTGCGTGAAGATGAGGGAGAGCAGCTTCACTTCTCACTCCTCGCTCTGTCATCTGATTTTTGGGTTTTTTTTTTTTGTTGTTTTTGTTTTTTACAGTCAGCAGGTATTTATTTTATCAGCTCAGTACCTACGTCAACACCTTTGGCCCTAACCACACAACAAAGGGGCTCCTGGCCACAGCACCGCATGACAAGGGGGCAGGGCAGGTCTTGGACTACGTTTGGCTGAGCAGGACAGGATCGGGGCTTCCCAGGCCAGACTACCACTGACTGGCTGGGTCAGCAACGGGACGGCAACAGACCCTCCTCACCCAACACGAGGACAAGGCTTTTATGAACGGGGACGCTGGAGGAGCTGAGAAGCAAAGGAACCTGCCCAGATCACAGGGCAGGCAAGGTGCTTCTCCCCAGGACCCCCTCCACAGCCCGGCTCTAGAAGGTTCCCTCCTGCACAGCGGGTGGGTGGGGGTGCCGACCTTGTGGACGCTCTGGGGGTTTTCCAACCAGGCGAAGTACATCTCCTCCATGTAACTGGAGCTGCCTCCACGTTTGCTGCTCGGGAAGGTGGCCGGTGGCCCAGACGACCTGCTGCGCCAGCCGAGCATCTGGACATCATGTGGGGCCAGGAGCCTGGAGGCCTGCGCCCCAAGCCGGGAGGGCAGAAGTCTCAGCTGACTCATTCTGGACACGGGCAATGAGGGAGAGGCATAAACCACAGGATGGGAACAAAGGCTCTGGCACCCGCTACTACCTCCTCCGGCATTTGTTGGTTCTAGGGGGCAGGTGGCCCAGGGCTTGGCACTGATGGGATAGAAGAGACTGGGACAGGTGGCCAGCCCTCCTGGGGTCACTGCCTAGTGGGACCTCCCAGGTCAGTCAACTTCACCAACAGCTATTCAGCATCCCTGAGCCCCAATCCTGCTGTCCCCCACCCACCCCAGCCCACACTCCCTCTCTGCTGTCCCCCTAAGCCTGATAGAGAGACAAGTACCTCACCCAGTCCCTGGCTCAGAGAGAATTGAACCCAGGACCCAGAGCCCACTCAGAGGGTCACAAGGCATGTGTGGGCACTACACCCAAGAAAGAGTGGGCCATGCAGCTGGCCGCCCTGGAACTAGAGCAAGGGAGTCCTCCAGGGGCTGGCATGTGCCATGCCTGGCCAAGAATGATCCTGAAGAAAGGGGTCTGGCCGAGCTGCACTATCTCAGGAAGCCTATGGCACTGCCAAGTCTCTGGTCCCTGTCACTAGGAGTGAACGGTGTCTTCCTCTGACTGCAAAACCAGCCCAGAAAGCCAATGACAGGCCTTAATGACCCCACTTCACAGTCGGGAAAACAGAGGCTCAGAGAAGGGCAGGGGAAATAGTGAGAGGCAGATCGGAAGCTGGCCCCATGCCCAGCTCACCCCAGCTCTCAGCCGGAGCCACCCTCTCTGGCTCTCCTACCCTGCCCAGAGTTTACACTCAGACCCAACAGCACTCAGGACAACCAACAGCTCAGGGGATCCGTACAGGCTGGAGAGGATGGAGAGAGAACCTGTAACTCATTTCATCCCTTGCCAGGAAAAACTCCTGAGTAACCAGTTTTAAACACTAGCTTCCTCCACCCCTCCCCCACCAGAGGACAGTTTTGAGGGCCTGAGAGCCTCCTCCAATCCTGGCAAGCCCTGAGGCTCCCTAGCCAGGCCAGACGGGAGTTGACAGGGCCCGCTAAGGCCACTTCCTCTTATGCAGGATTTGTAAGGTAGGAGCTCTGTTCCCCTATCCCACCTCCACAACTGTGAGCAAAACCCCCTCCTCTGCTCCAGCCCAGCATGGCCTGGACACAGAACAGCTTCCCTTGAATCCTCATTAGCACCCTTCTGCCCAGAGAATCCTAGCCTGCGAGTAGGGTGCAGGACCAAAGCCACCCCACCAGAGGCCACACAGACGGGGGGGCCTGCTTCCCTTCACACAACTCAGTCCCAGAGAACATGCCTTCTGGGGCATAACTGGTTCCCAGGTCCTACCTGACCCTGAGCCAATACACCTAGACAAGGCTCCCCCACTCTACCCCTGCCCTTTAGCTCAACCAAGTCCCCAGAACTATCTGGCTGGCCTTCTACAAGCCCTTCCAGCCTGCTTCCTCCCCCTATCCGTCCGAACTCACATGAGGCAAAGAGAAGGGGGTGGTCTTCTCAAGGGAGGGAGAGTAGGCTCCTCCGGGAAACCAGTAGGAAATCTAAACAGAGTAAATAAAAAAACAAAAGTATAGTCCAGTGAAGGGAGGAAGAGGGTGGGTTCAGCTGGAACCTAAGCCCACAGTACCCCCCAAGCTTCTCACATGCTCAGCCCTGAAGCTTCGGGCTGTAAGCCCAGCCCCACCAGCCATTGATTCCAGGCTCCACAGCAAGGGCCCCTAGGAGCTCGATCTCCCTGGAAGAATGCCTGGGCTCTGGGGTCAGAGTGCCAGGGTCCCAACCCCTGCTCTACCTGACTGTCCCTAGACAAATACAAGTACAGGGTTGACTGGGCCCAAATGACCATAGACAATGAGGGAGAGACACAAGACATACTGGCCTAGGACATCAGAAGAATGGAAACAAGCCAAGAAGTTCTATCATCCCATTCTAAAGCAAAGGAAACCAGACACTAAGACCATTCATTGCAGGAATAAAAGTAAGAGCACACGGTCTGTGAGCACTGACTCTGGGGCAGGCACTGTGTTCACTCACCCCCTCAACAATCTCATGTGGTGGGCACTTAGAGCAGCCCCACCTTATAAAAGGGAAATTGAGGCACAGAGTGAGTAAGGTGGTGAGTGATGGGGCTCTGTGTGGCTCCAGAACCTGTGCCCTCCTCACTGCAGAGTCAAAATGTAAACCCAGATTTCCCTTAACCACATGTACTTTCCAACAGCCACAGCCAAAAGTGAACTCTCTACCTGCAACTGCACCCACCCCCACCCCGACAGGGGAACGGAATGGCTCAGGGTAGCAGTGACCAAGACTGGCTGTGTCCAGAATGGCCTTAGTGCAGGAACACTGTGTTTTACAAACACTGAATGGCCTGGAGCGGCTATTGGACACTGCTATGGCCTTCACCCAGCCTGGTAGGAGGAAAGCCAGCTGGCCACCCCTGTCCCCATTCCAGCAGGGCTTGAGGACCCAAGAGCCCTGGAGGGGTGGAAACAGAATCAACCCCAGTCAGAGCCCCAGCCAGCCCTGCCACGTCCTGCCCACACAGGCAAAGGCAGCAGCCAAGAGTTAGAGTCAGGCATCCTGTGAACCACCTGTCCAGCCCAGTCCCTGGTGGACAAACAAGTAGGTTGCTCTGGGCAGCTCTTCAGAGTCTCCTTTCTATGGACAAGGTTAGTACTATCCCTACCCCCACCCCCACCCCCACAGACATGCTATCCAGGAACCCTCCCACACACAAGGCCCTGTCTGGGCTGCCCTGGTGAGGACTGCCCTCCCCTATGTCCACTGCAGAGATGAGTTAACAGAGATCCAAAGAGGGGAAGGCCCTCCCCAAGACCTTGAAGCCAGGCAGCAATAGAGGCTGGATTCACACGCTGCAGGTGTACTCTGGTCCCACATTCTGAGATCTGGGTGGGCTTTTCTCAGGAATAAACCCAACTCTAGTTGGCTGAACCCAAAAGAAGGCAGACTCCAAGGTAAGGAGCAGGGCAGGGAGGGGTGTGCTTATTTCACTGGCAGAGACAGAGTGCCTGAGCTAAAGCCCAGAGGTTATAAAAAGTACAAAGGTAACCGGGACCTGTTCCAAGAGCCTAGGGCATGAGTAAGGAGTTGCAGGGGGAGAGGCTGCAAGGGCGGGCTTGGGCCCCTAGGTGGAGGGGGAGGGGGTCAGAGTGGGACCCTTAGAGTCTGGTTGATGCCACTGCACCCCGCTGCACCTTCCTCTCTCCCCCAACATCTCCCTGGGGATGAGAGAAGCACTTCCCAGGCTGGCCGCGACCTCTGGCCCATCCTGCCTCTCTCATGGCCTCAGTTTTCTCATCTGTAAGCAGAGACCGTAGTTAAAGCTGTCTATAAGGGCCCGCCCCCAAGAGGTCCTGAGACTTGAAAAACTGCCTGTGTGTCCCACCAGGTACGTAACGCGGGACCCTCTCCATCACCAGCTCCGCAGCTGTCCGCAGGCCGGCGCTTCCAGAGGGTGAGGAAAAGCAGCCCGCACCTCCCTCCCCCAAGGCCACAAAAGGCAGCCTGGTCATTCTGTGGTCTTCGGGCTGGAGAACCCACGCTGAAGCCTGAAACCCCACCGTTCACAAGGCTCTCCTTCACGCAAAACACTGCATTCACAGGGTCGAACTTGCGCGAACGGCTGAGGGTCCTTGAAGAGGCCGCGGCCAAACAAGGGCGGAGCCAAGGTCACGCTCACTCCCCCACCCCCGCCACCGCCGACGGGGCCCTGCTCAGGACCCCGGGTAGCGGCTGCCCAGGACCCGAGAGCAGAGGGACCGCCCCCGAGAAGGCAGGAGAAGAGGAGGTGCGAAGACCCGGAGTGGCGGGGCCGCCGCGCTCACCGGGCCGGCGGGTCCGCGCAGCAGCGCAGTCCGAGAAGCCGCAAGTCAGGGTCTACGCGCAGGGGGTGCGCGGCTAGCCCAGCCAATTACCTGGGTCACATGACGCGGCAGCGCCCGCCGCTCGAGAGCGCGCGCCCGGGAGACTCCGCGCGTCGTGACGTTTCTGTGTACGCCCCGCCCCTTCGCCCGCCGGCGCTGTCCGCGGTGCTGACAGTCCAGGCCCGCCCGAAGTCTTCCGGGCCAGGGAAGAGTGAAGATCCCAAAGACCACAGGGTGGGAAAACTCCGTATGGCTGGGACACCTGCTGTGACTCTGAGCCCCTGAATTCCAGTGTCCTCAAACAAACACTAAGGAAAATGTACCAGAAAATAACCAGTCATTTGTGTGCATGGGAGGATAGTTTCCATTTTATTTCCTGTAAAACTGCATGCTATTAAAAGTATCATTGTCTTAGGGTTGTTTTGAAGAAAAGACAAGATAATGCATATAAAGTGGTTACCGTAAAGCCTGATACACCTTTTACCCTTCCGTTGTGCCAGTGATGGAGACCTAGATTGCCTTCACCTCCCTGTTGCCACAAACAATGCTGCAATGAACATCTTCCTACATATTCTCTTATGAACCTGTGTGAAATTTTCTCTGTAATATATAAGCAGAAGTTGAATTGCTCGATCATGGCTATGTGTATACTTAACAACTCAGCAGCGTCACATTGTTGTTCAATTCTAGATTCTCAGTAGCAGTGCAAGAGGACTTTTAAGTCCTTACATCCCAGCCAACATTTGGCAGCACCCAGCTTTACAACTTTTCCCAGAATAACAGATGCAACATCATATAGTTGTTTTCATCTGCACTTCCCTGAATACCAGTGATTTGCATTTCACATTTTCTGTTGGTTTTGAGGGTTTCCTGTTGTATTTCTCTTGGTTTTTGTTCTTGTTTATACACAGGAGTTTGTTGTGTCGGTGGTTCAACTACCATCAACTCTCCCGTGGATTTTTTTTTAAAGATTTTATTTATTTATTTGACAGAGAGAGGTCACAAGTAGGCAGAGAGGCAGGCGGGGGCGGGGGGGGGGGCGGGAAGCAGGCTCCCCACCAAGCAAAGAGCTCAATCTGGGGCTCGATCCCAGGACCCTGAGATCATGACCTGAGCTGAAGACAGAGGCTTAAGCCACTGAGCCTCCCAGGTGCCCCTCTCCCATGGATTATTGGCAAAGCCCCTGTCTCCTTTCTTCTACACTCGCACTCCTGAATTTACTCTCAACACAGCAGAATTTTCCTTGTAAAACACCAAATCATGTTGCTCTCTGCTCAAAACCCTCAAATGACCTCCCATTTTACTAGAAGTAAAAGTCAAAATCCTTATATTTGCCCATAAGGCCCATTATGTCATCTCAGTTACCATGAGCATGTTACAATGCTTAATGTAAAAAGTTGGAAAATTGGGGCACCTGGGTGGCTCAGTGGGTTAAAGCCTCTGCCTTCAGCTCAGGTCATGATCCCAGTAGTCCTGGGATCGAGCCCCGCATCGGGCTCTCTGCTCTATGGTGAGTCGGCTTTCCCCTCTCTCTCTCTGCCTGCCTCTCTGCCTACTTGTGATCTCTGTCTGTCAAATAAATAAATAAAATCTTTTAAAAAAAAATTTTTAAGTTGGAAAACTACAAAAATATACAATGTAATAGTTTTTGTGTTAACTAAAAGCACACGCTCATGAAACTACACTATACTTTTCACAATAATACATTTAAATATATCAAACACATGAATATGGTTACCTGTTGTGGGATATAGATATGAGGTAATTAACTGATTGCCCGTACCAATACTGATAAGATACCATGAATGGAGGAATATGATTAATTCTACCCTCTATATCTGAAAGTCCCATAAAAGTTGTTTATTTGGAGATAGTTTAAGGTCCATATGGCCAAAGACCATACCTGTTCAATTTACTATTATATCCCTAGCACGTAGCACAGTGCCCAACTCATAGTATGTTTTTAGCAAATATTTGTTGGATGAATAAATGAATGAATAAATGGACACTTAATCTGGATTCTGAAGGATAAGGAAGAGTTTATTTGCTACAGAAGATCAGGGTTCATTGAGATTTCTTTAACTAAAAGCATTAGAAAATTACCTGGCAGGCTTATTCCAAAAGGGAGTTGATAGGAAGGTTGTCAATTCATAGATTCAAAGGAAAACTGAGGAGTTAGTCTCAGAAAACAGGGCTGAGCCAGAAATGGACTGTCTCTTCAAGGCTGTTATGATGTTCAAAACTCAAATTCCAGGAACAGAGAAGCTAAAAGATCTGGTCTGGCCTGAAGTGGGAGAACGAGGCCAGAAGTGACTCATCTGAAACACATGTGGGTTAAGAAACAAAGCAGATAGTTATTGGGATGCTGGTACCACAAGAAACAGTGCTGAAAAATCAACACATGTGCACTGATGACCTTTAGTAGGAAAGCACCTGTACAAAGACAGAACTGCCTACATGTATGCAGGGACTGGTGGCCTAGGCCAGGGGAACTGTCTTTGTTTTTGTTTGTTTGTTGTTTTATTTTTAAGATTTTATTTATTTATTTATTTATTTGAGAGAGAGGGAGAGAGAGTGCAACCAGGGGGAGGGGCAAAGGGAGAGGGAGAAGCAGACTCCCCGCTGAGCCGGGAGCCAGGATGTGGGGCTCCATTCCAGAACCCTGAGATCATGACCTGAGCTGAAAGCAGACACTTAACTGACTGAGCCACCCAGGCCCCCCAGAACTGATCTTTACACCATATGTCAAGGGGTTTGGACTCTCCACTATGCCATGGGACACCACCAATATTTTAAGCTGTGGAGGACATGGTCGGATTTTATTTTTACAAAGCTTTCTCTGGCAACTGGAGGGAGGATAGAGTGGTAAAAAGTGAGAGTGAAAAAATATATATATATTTAAGAAAATATATATATATTTATAGAAAAAATATATATTTATATATAATATATTCTATATAATATATAATATATAAATAATATAAATATAAATATAGATATGTATTATAATATATATTATGTATTATATATGTTATATATAATATATAATATAATGATATAAATATAAATATAGATATATTTATATATACCTATATATTTCCATAAATATATATTTCTATAAATATATATTTATGAAAATATATATATATTTAAGAAAATATATATATAAAAGTGAGAGTGAAAATATATGAGAGACAATAATGCACTGGCAGTAGAGAGAGAGAGAAAAGGATACAGATGTGAGAAACATTTAGGAATCAATTCTGCAGGGCTGTAGTTAATGAAGCTTGAGTAGTTGGGCAATGGTAACTCACTGATTTCTGGCTTTGGTGAGGTTTTAGGGGCAGGGAATGGAACCTGAGTAAACTGGGAAACAGAAGGAGATGCAGGTTGGGGAGAGTAACAGAAAATTTACAAGTTGGATTTACCAATAAGCTACTTAAGAAAGAATGTGATGTGGAGCAACAGGCAGGACCAAAACCCCAGGAAATCAAAGGTCTCCACTGTCTCCCATTTGCCCACAGTGGTCTTTCGAGTTCATGAGAGAAAAACAAAGAGCCATGGAGGGAGAGAGAACCATGCTTTGGAGGGAAGCTGAGTCACCAAAGAGGCTGGGCGGGGCAGCCAAGAACAGAAGACACTGCTGTGGAAGACTGCAGGGCTGCCAGGTCTTCCAGCCTAATTGATGTTCTGCTAATTACACTGATTAAAGCAAACATTGGGGCAATCAAGGCTCCCATGAGGATAGCTGCCATTCTCAGAAGACTGAGAAGCTTTGAGCCATGGCCACAGTTTGGTAAATATTTTTACAAAACTATGTACTATAACTACTATACAAATACACATTTACAAAAACATTAAATAGATCCATGAGAATATAGTTCTGCAATTTACTTCTTTTTTCCTCTTGTCTTAATCTCAGTAGCTGCGGGACCACCTTGTTCATTTTAACGGATATATTGCATTCAATGTAGGCGTGTATAACGGTTGTATTTAACCTCTCTCCCATTGAATGAACATTTAGATTGTGGGGTTGGTTTTTTTTTAGATATATCTATTCATTTTAGAGAGAGAGGGAGAGAGAGAGCATGCATGGGGAGGAGGAACAGAAGGAGAGGGAAAAGGAGAGAAGCAGACTCCCCGCTGAGAGGGAGCCCGACATGGGGCTCCATCTCACAACCCTGAGATCATGACGAGATCATGACCTGAGCTGAAATCAAGAGTCAGATGCATAACCGACTGAGCCACCGAGGAACCCCAACATTTACTTTGTTTTTGACATTTACAGAAATAAAAGTCCTTTTACATATATCCTTTAGCATATGTGCAACTTTTTTGGTAGCATTGGTTCCTAGAAGTTTAACATTGGACTAAAAGATATGCATGTTTTACATTTTAATAGGTACTGTCTTCAGTAACACCATTCTCATTTATGTTTCCCATTAGCATTTGAGAGTTCCTACTTCCTTACATCCTTGCCAAGACTTGTTATTATCAGTGTTTTTAGTTGTTGCCAATCTGATAGATGAAAAAATAGCACTTTGTTTTAGTTTGCATAAAACTGATAAGTAAGTTTGAAAATCTTGTATGTTGATAATTTTGTATTCCTTTCCTATGAATTTCCTATTCATGTTTTGTCCATTTTTCTATTGGATTGTTTACATTTTTTATTGATTCAATAAGCTCTGTATATATATTCTGAATAAGAATTCTTTGCAGGTTTTAAATGTTGCAAATATTTATTTCTCTTCCTTTGTCACTTGTCTTTTAACTTTGTCTACAGATGCTTTAGTCATATGGTAATTTATGCTTGTCATGGCTTGAATTGTATCC
The DNA here is from genome assembly GCA_004024625.1 of Mellivora capensis. Lineage (NCBI taxonomy): Eukaryota > Metazoa > Chordata > Mammalia > Carnivora > Mustelidae > Mellivora > Mellivora capensis. The sequence goes on along the minus strand of PISX010017246.1, from coordinate 6,620 downwards.
CCCCTCCCCTGGCCAAAAGTAATACTTTGGTGTCCTAATCCCCAATACCTCGTAATGTAATCTCATTTGGAGATAAGTTTGCCAAAGAGGTAATCAAGTTAAAATGGGCTCTAATCCAATATGACTGGTGTCCATGTACGAAGAGAAAATTTGAACACAGTCATCTGCACACACACAAGGAACATCATGTGAGAACGGAGGGAGAAAACAGCTATCTGCAAGCCAAGGAAAGAAGCCTCAGAAGAAATCAACTCGGATGACAACTAGATCTTGGATTTCTGGCCTCCAGAACTGTGAAAAAATAAGTACATTTCTGTTGTTTAAGCCTCCATTCTGTGATACTTTGTTAGGATGGCCTGAGAAAATGAATGCAGTGCTATCGTTGGTGGCCCCATTCCTTGATTTGAGAACCACTCAGAACTCCAGGGTTTTCCCTCAATTCCATCTTCTCCTAGGGCAGAGCTCCTTCTAACTCATGCAGGGTAGGAATGGCCCCATTTTACCCTCTCTGTTAGCTCCCCACTAAAGCCTGCTTACAGTTTGAGTATATTTCTTTTGTTCTTTTCCTCTCCCATCTCATTATATTATTATTTGGAAGAGAGCTATCAAAGGGGACAGGTCATCAGCACAAGGCAAATACTGTTAGCTTCTGGGCAGATTTTAATCCTCACTTTTTTTTTTTTAAAGATTTATTTATTTGACCGAGAGAGAGACAGCAAGAGAGGGAACACAAGCAGAGGGAGTGAGAGAGGGAAAAGCAGGCTTCCAGCTGCGGAGCAGGGAGCCCGATACAGGGATCCATCCCAGGACCCTGGGATCATGACTTGAGCTGAAGGTAGTTGCTTAACCAACTGAGCTACCACCCAGGTGCCTCTATCCTCACCTTTTTAAATGTATTTTTTACACATACAGTTGAGATCATACTTCACTTACGTAGGATAACTAAAGCATTCCCCATGTGATCAGATATTTATAAACCTCACTTTAATGACTGCAAGTTATAATAATATAATTTTTTTGGTGCTTCCTACATTACCATATTTATTTTTAATTTCAATATGAGTCATTCTCTGTGGCCTCTGGCCAGACCTCACACTGTTTGCTTTGTTTGCCACTGTGATTACTGCTCCCAACAGAGAGCTGGGTTAGATGTCATCTCAATCTTTACATTTAAGAGACCAAAAAACTGACATTTGCAGAGGTCACTTATAAACAACTACATAGGTGAAGGCAGAGTGTATCTCTGTATCAGTGAAGAAATATCAGGGTAGAACTCTGAGACTGCCAGTTCTTGTCTCAATACTCATCTAATGGAGCTGGCAGGTGAGAACCCACTGAGATTCTGATATTTGCCCAGGATCACAGAACATGGCCAGGGGCAGAGGCCGGGCCTCCTCCCTCTTCATCTTGGATCTTTCCATGAGCCAGTCTATCTTTCACATGCTTCACACCCTCTGCTAGAGAGGGCCCAACCCAGAAGGCACCAGGCTGTTGAGGACTTCTCTGGACAAGCCTCAGCCCCAAAGAAGTCCAACCCCCCACTTCTCCAAACTCTCTCCTGTTAGTGCTTGGGGGGTGGTGACCTATGCATGAAAGAAAGCTTCATTAATTCAGGTCCCAATAGCTTCGAACCAGGCTATCATCCTTTAATTTTAAGATATGTTCAAATTAAGCTTAATCTATGCATGTGATTGTCCAAAAGCAAATTGATTAAATTCAGAGATATGAATAGGAGACATTTTTATTTTTTATTTATTTTTATTTTTTTAAAGCTTTCATTTATTTATTTGACAGACAGAGATCACAAGTAGGCAGAGAGGCAGGCAGAGAAAGAGGAGGAAGCAGGCTCCTTGCTAAGCAGAGAGCCCGATGTAGGGCTCGATCCCACGACCCTGGGACCACGACCAGAGCCGAAGGCAGAGGCTTTAACCCACTGAGCCACCCAGGCGCCCCAGGAGACATTTTTAGACTTAAACTTCTTATTTTGAGATACTTGCAGATTCGCTTATAGTTGTAAGAAATAATTCAGAGAGATCCTGTGTACTCTTTACCCAGTTTCTCCTAGTGGTAATGTCTTGCAAACCTATAGTACAATATCACAACCAGGATACTGACAATGATACAGTCAAGATACAATATAACAGGAGAATCCCTCATGATGCCTGTAACTACATTTGATGAGGTCACTATTTTTTTTTAATTTTAGCCTTTCCAATGGCTCTGTAATGATATTACAGCTTTACTTTGCATTTCCCTGATGGCTAATGAACATCTTTTCAGTGCTTGCTTGCCAATTCACTCATCATCAGTGACTTGTGTCTTTTATCCTCTTTTTTAATTGGATGCTTTTTTTTTTTTACAGTTGAGTTTTGAGAGTTCTTTTTATAGTCTAGATACTAGTCATTGGTCAGCCCTGTGATTTGCAAATATTTCTCCCAGTCTACAGCTTGTCTTTTCATCTTCTTAATAGGGTCTTATACTGGACGAAAGTTTTCAGTTCTGGTGGAGTCCAGTTGTTTAATTTTATGGTTCATATTTTTTGCTTTCAGTCTAAGAATTTTTTTGCCTAGCCCTGGATTCTAAAGAGTTTCTTTTTTTCCCCCCAAAAGTCTTTTATTTTTATAATTATATTTAAGCTCATCATCTATTTTGAGTTAACTTTCGTGTAAGGTGTGAGACAGTTGAGATTCTTGTTTGTTTGTTTGTTTGTTTGTTTTGCCTATAGAAAGGCAATTGCTCCAGCATAATTTGTTGAAAAGGCAATCCTTCTGATATAGCCTGGCCAAGTCTGAGAACCCAGAAGAGTTCCCACAGGACCAGTCAAGAGGGTCCTTGGCTTTGCACAGAGTAGAAATCAAACCCAAGCTGAGAGAAAGTGAGAGCAGTTTATTGAATGGCATCAGTGACAGAGTATAACCGATCAAGTGTCTGGGAGACTCAGAAAGGGAAGGAGAGAGAGTCTCATCTTTGGTTGGGGTTTGGAAGGTTTACTGAGATGGTGCCTTGGTATAGGTGTCCTCTCAAGCATCCAGGAACTGGTCAAAATAAGGTCAAGTGCTCAGGTGTCCTCCATAAGTCATGCATGCCTGGAGCTGGGGCTTTTGGCATTGAGGTGTCTAGAGTTGGTGGTCTGGGCATGACAACCTTGCCCAGCCACTCCTTTGGTGTTATCTATAATACTACAGGACTCCAAAGAAATCATTAACTCCTTGACCTTGACGAGGAGGACATACACTATCTGTCCTATAAGGCAGGTGTAAGGCAAGGGTGCAGGTCCTAGCAAAAGTAGAAGCAGGAAAAGGAGCAAACGCAGTGCTTCATGGGGTCCCTTCAGTTTCCCTATCTCACTTCCTCCATTGAATTACTTCTGCATGTTTGTCAAAACTCAATTGGACATATTTGTGTGGCTTTATTTCTGGGCTAGCTTGATTGAGATATAATTTGTATACCATACAATTCACCAATTTAAAATGATTCTTAGTATATTCCCAGAGTTGGGAATAAGCCATCATTGCAATCAATTTGTGAACATTTCATCACCCCAAAAAGGGATTAAAAGGGGAACTTTTACCACCTTAAGAAAAACAAGTTGTAGGGGCACCTGGGTGGCTCAGTCTTTAAGCGTCTGCCTTTGGCTCAGCTGGGGTCATGATCTCAGGGTCCTGGGATCAAGCCCCACATTGCATCAGGGGGGGTTCCCTGCTCAGCGGGAAGCCTGCTTCTTCCTCTCCCACTGTCCCTGCTTGTGTTCTCTCTCTTGCTGTGTCTCTCTCTGTCAAATAAATAAATACAATCTTAAAAAAAAAAAAAAGAAAAACATGTTGTTCCAAAAGATAAAGTGTTAAAAATTATCTGCATGTGTCCAGAGTGGAGAACAGGCCTTCTCTGATAAAGCTGTGATGTAACATTAGTCTGGGCACGAGCCTGGAGTGGTCAGCTCCACAGGAAGGCCCCAGAAACACTTTGACTAGTTCCCCACAGTCACAGCTGCCTCCCACAGGTTTCCACTGCCTGTGGCATGGGGCCTTGGCTCCCAACCTCCTAAGGACAGGCCAGTCTTCATCCCTGGAAGATGGAACCCCTGCTGCCAAGCCTCTGCTTCAAGTCTGTCTCCAGCTGATGCTTTACACTCTGTGCCTGGCCAGAGGGAGCAGACACGGAGAGGGCAGTGACTCCGGGTTCTGTTCAGAGCAGCAGGGTTCAAATGCAAGTACAGCCTCCAACCTTCCGCAGCCTCCTTCCCTGCAGCAGCTGAGGCCTCCCACCTCCCCCAGCAAGACCCCACGGGAGGTCACAGCTAGGCACTGGAATGAAAGAAGCAAAAATCCAGGCCTTGTTCTCTCTCCAGGCTGGGGCACCTGCCGCAGGGTCCTTAGTGGCACCTGCGCGTCAGAGGCTAGGGGGCTTCTGCTACTCTGTGTCGTCTTCAGTAAGTGAAGCGTTCCTCTGAGGAGTCCTGTGGCAGTCCCCTCCTTGGGAGTCCAGAGGCAGGTGGAGAGCAGGTGACCGATCACTACCACCACCAGCGTCTTCCTTTCTTGCCACTCCGGGTGTGGACTACGCGTGGCAAGCATCCGATGGTGAACCACTGTTGTCCCAGAGGAGCACTTGGATGCTGCCTGCGTGCTGGCCTCGGGTGGGCTCGGCGATATCAGTTAGTGGAACTGGGAGCTCGGGGAAGCCCTCATAGGGTAGGGTGAGCAGGGGTGGGGAAGTGAGAGGGCCTTTGGGCTGGAGCCCTGAATCAAGATTAAGACTTTTTTTTTTTTTAAGATTTTTATTTATTTATTTGACAGGCAGAGAGGCACACAGAGAGAGAGGGAAGCAGACTCCCTGCTGAGCAGAGAGCCCGATGCGGGACTCGATTCCAGGACCCTGAGATCATGACCTGAGCCGAAGGCAGCGGCTTAACCCACTGAGCCACCCAGGCGCCCCCATGAGTAAGACTTTTACAGGCTGTTTACGGGGTGAATGGTGAATGCGGACAGAAGCAGCGGGAAGGAAAGCCCCAAGGACGCGACCTTGCCTGGCTGTTTAAGGGATGCGGGGTCCTTTCTTAGAGCGCCGGTTCGGAAGAGGTAGAGGAAGGAGGAGAGGCTGCAATGACAGGTTGGGGGCAGACATTCTGCCCCCACGTGTGAGTACGGACACAGCAAGCGAGCGGAGCCGCGGGAGCCTGGGCGGGAACTCCGCGCGGCGGACGGGCTGCTCTCTGGGGCTGGCCTCGGGCCCCCCCTGCTGGTGACGCCCCGCAGTGCGCTCGGACCCTCGGAGCCTTGCACCCCAGCGGTGCCCCTACGCCTACGTACAAGCTGGAAAGACTCTTCCCCGCTTTCGCGCGTCCGGCTCTTCGGCGTCCGCGCTTCACCCCAGCCAAAAGCGTCGGGCGAGAACGCCGCCTCCGAGGAGGCTCTGAGCCTGCGAGCCGCAGTTACTGCAGGCGCTCCGCTCATCAGCCTCAGGTCGCGCGCCCGCCTGAGCCTCACCCCCCACCCCGCCCGCCACTCGCCCTGAGCGGGAACCCGCAGCGTGTTCAGAGGTGGGGGCAGGAAGCCGTCGACCATGTGTTGAAATGGGCGCCTGGGAGGCCGCAGCCTTGCGCCCAACTCTGATGGGCTTTCTCGCGGAGTATCCGGGAAGATCCAGCCCAGGCCCCTCACGCGGGAAGACACTGCCTGCGCTGTAAGAAAGCCACATTGCTTAAGAGGGACCCGAGTTTCCCTTAAAATGGAGACAGGCAGCTTGGAATCCTACACACCGTATGAGCCCTTGTGTATGAGAACCCTCCTGGCAGGGCCAGACGGCCTGACCCCCAAGCTTGCCTCCTCTGGGCCTGGGGAAGAGGACAGATACATCTAGGTTTCCAGGACAGGAAGGAAAGAATGTTGGAGTGAAGCGGAAGGGGTGTGTTGTGGGCAAAGGTCTGGAGGGCAAGCAAGAGTCAGACAAGTCTGGGGAGGGGCGAGAGGAGGGGGCAGGGTGGCTCTCGGTGGCCCAGCATCCAATGGAATGGAGACATCAACCGGGCCCGACGAAGGGCCTCACATGTTCTACCTAACATTCGAGTCCACAGTATAGCATAGGGAATAGAGTCAATAATGCTGTGATACGTTGTGTAGTAACAGCTGGTAACTACTCTTACCATGTAAGTACGGGGTGATACCTAGAACTGTCCGTTCACTACGTTGTACACCTGAAACTAATGCAACATCGTATGTTAACTGTACTTCACTAAAATGAAAACAAAACACAAAGTTCTGAGTTTAAGTAGGGGATATGGTTAGATTTTATTTTAGAAAGTCATTCCGAGGGGTGGTGGAAGGACTGGTAGGAAACAAGCCGGAGGCAAGGAGGGAGCCCCTCAGTGGAGGCCTGTATGAACTGCCAGTGTCCCCAGCCCGGCCTGGGGAAGGCGCCCCCTTAGCACTGTAACCCGTAGGTGGGATAGTTTGGTGGTGGGTCCTGAGGGAGAAAGAGCCAAGGGTGCAGTCCAGTCCAAGACCTCTCATGCCTCTCAGGAAGGGGATTACTATTGTCAGGAAATCCTGCTTCTTGCAGAGCTGGGCCTTATTATCACTTGAGGCCAAAAGAATTTTGTTTCCTCACTGCCCTTGGAGAAC